>PVIY010018363.1:0-18424 GCA_004026745.1 Myrmecophaga tridactyla | reverse complement strand
TTCTCCCTTGCTAAAGCAGGCCCATAGATGATGCTCCCAAGAGGATCTGGATGTGGATTCTGCAGTCATTTTTGAGGTACCTTTGAAAGGAGGTTCAACTCTAGGGATGGCTTTAAAGATAAATTTTGTACCTCATGCTTTGCTTGGGTTTTTTGAATCAACTCTTCTTTTCAGAATGAATAATGGGGATGCAGACATTACAAGTTTCGATTTTAGGAACCAGAAATTTCTTACTAAAATTGTCTTGTGCTTGAAAAACTTGGGCCTATGGCTGTGGCTTGGCAACCAAACACTGCATGTTTTGTTTTCTAGGTAAATCTAAGGTGCAGTTGATTGTATGGAGTGAGAGTCTGTATATGAGAGATTTGACACATGAGGGTAAAGACTGTAGATAAGGGAAGATTGTTTAATCTTGTTTGGCCAAGTAGGCTAGAGGGGATAGGTCCAAAAATGAAAGAAAGGAAGATATGGAAAAAGGAATATTTAGGAGGTGTGACCAGCCCCAGGAACTAATAACCAGCACTACCATTTATGATCCTTTCCTCAGTGCCAGGAACTGTGCATCATTTTGCTCAGGACTCCCAGTTAACTCTTTGTCACATGTATTATTTCCAACTTACTCATTTTTCAGAAAAGAAACTGAGGTTAGGGATACTAAGAAATTTTATCAGAGACATATACCCAGATCTTATGCTCTTCAAATCCTATTCTCTCTCCCACCATGATTTGAAGCCTCTGTGGAGCTAACATATAAGGAAGGTACAATACTTTTCTCATATTGACGAGCATATGGCTCCAAAGAGTGAAAACTGAAGGGGGCATTTTTGACAATTTATCAGCTTTGGATGTTGAGGAATCAACCTGCCCTAAGGGCTGGGCATTATTCTCCTCAAGGAACCAAACTGTATGCCAGCTGTGTAACTTGAGGCTTAGCCTCTTCATCTGTAAATTGGGACTGACAATACCTCCCACATCAGAATTAGGTTCAACCAGAATAACAGAAGACACAAACTAACAGTAGCTTAAATAAGAAAGAGGTTTATTTCTCCCTCACATAAAAGAAAAGGAAATAAAAAAAAAACCCTCTGGAGATGTAAAGTCTGAAACTTGTATGGTGATTCCATGGCTATCAAGTACCCAGGCCCTTTCTCTATTTCTTGTTATGCCATTCTCATCACATTTCTTCCACCTCATAGTCTGAAATAGCTGCTCTAGCTCCAACTATCCCATTTGTTTCCATTCATCAAGAAGGAGGAGGGAACGAAGAAGGACATACCCTCTCTTTGACCACTCCCTTCCTGGAAATTGCATATGCCATTTCTACTTACATCCCATTGGTCCCAACTCAGTCACATACCAGAATTCAGTCATATGAACTCAGTCACCCAGCTGCAAAGGAAAGTGAGCTGTGTCTTTATTCTATGAGGCCACACGTCTAGCTAAAAAAATCAGGAGTTTTATTATTAAGGAAGAAGGGGAGCATGGATATTGAGCTTGCTGGGAAAATGAAATGAGTTAAAGGTGTATAAGTATCCAGCAAAGGGTCTTCCTGGCATTTGGTGTATACCAGATAAACACTAGTTGTAAATCTTTCCTTCCTTCCTTCCTCTACAAGTTTTTGGAAGAACTTTCCAATTTGGTCATGTCCGTTTTCATATATGGATGAAAAGCTGATCAAGCACTTGTCTTTGGAGTTCTTATTCTTTTCTAGCACTTTGCAACAGGAAAGGTTTGCTTATTATTATATTTTTTTAAATGTATCATTAATTCTTATGTTTCTTACTGTCCCTAAAGGTTTCTTTATAGAATGGTTTGTATTTCTATTGCTGTAGTCCTTTGCTCCCCACTTTCCCTTATTGTAATTAAGACGCATCAGAGAAGGCAGATAAAATGACATCAGTATCACAACAAAGTATGATAATCAAAAAACAAGAATGCCATGCTCCTCTTGGCCTTAGGATCTCTATTGATACTCAAGGCACTTTCCAAAAGGCAATATAGAGTCTGCCACATACAAGCTATTAGCAAGCTATCATGCTTTATATACAAAATACAAAATAATTCAAGCCTGTTATATTTAAAAGTTTGTCAAGAATCATGTAATTTCTTAGCTGGAGGCTGAGTGAGATTAAAAGGATGATTATGTTACTAGCTCATGGAGGATCAGCTCAACCATGAAACAGAAATACTGATCATGCTCTGGAAGAATTGCTCTTGAATTATGTAAGTCTTGGTATATTTGCGGTCTTCAGGAATGCAAAACTCCTATAACAAGAAATCCAGAAAATGGGACATAGCAGTTGCAGTAAATGAACACCAAGAGAAAAGAAGAGAGATCCTCGGGTTGGCAGAAAGTGAGAGAGAATATACAAGGGTGCAAGGGATTAGAGGATGCAGGGGGTGAGAGGATGCAGGGGGTGAGAGGGTGCAGGGGGTGAGAGGGTGCAGGGGGTGAGAGGGTGCAGGGGGTGAGAGGGTGCAGGGGGTGAGAGGGTGTAGGGGGTGAGAGGGTGCAGGGGGTGAGAGGGTGTAGGGGGTGAGAGTGTGCACGTAGTCTTACCCGTAGGTTACTGGGTCAGTTCTTTTTTTTCAAATTGTAGTAATATATATACAACTTAAAATTTCCCATAGTAACCATTCTTAGTTGTACAACTCAATGGTATTAATCTCATTAATAAATTTATGCTGCCATCACCACCATCCATTACCAAAACTTTTCCATCATCCCAAATAGAAATTTTTTACACATTAAGCAATAACTTCCCATTCCTCCTACCCCTCCACCTGGCAACTTGGATGCTACTTCCTGTCTCTGTGAATTTGCATATGCTAGCTGGTTCATGTAAGTGAAGTCATGCAATATTTGTCCTTTTCTGTCTGGCTTATTTTTCTCAATATGACGTCTTTAAGGTTCATTCTGTTGTAGCATGCCTCAGAACTTCATTCCTTTTTACAGCTGAATAACATTCCATTGTACGTATATATCATATTTTGTTTATATAGTCATCTGTTCATAGACCTGAGTTCCTTCCATCTTTTGGCTCTTGTGAATAATGCTGCTATGAATATTGGTGTACAAGTATCTGTTCCTGTCCCTACTTTCAGTACTTTTGGTATACACCTAGAAGTAGGATTGTCAGAGTACCTCTCTCCCTCTGTGCCCTTTACTTGGTTTCATCTGTCTCTGAATCAGCTCTGTGCTCTATGCTTTCTGTCTTTTATTCTTCATACAGGACTCCAGTAAAAGGATGGAGACCCACCTTGAATTGGGTGGGTCACATCTCCATGGAAACAATTTCATCAAAAGGTCCTGTCCACAATAGATCTGCACCCACAAGAATGGATAGAAGAACATGGCTTTTTTGGGATATATAACAGTTTCAAACCAGCACAAACCCCTATCAGATACGTGGTTTCCAAATATTTTCTCCTGTTCTGAAGGTTGTCTCTTCATCTACTTGATAATATCCTTTGCTGTCCAAAAGTTTTAAATTTTGATGGAGTCCAACTTAACCTATTTTTTTATTGTTGTTCATGCTTTAAAGTCAAAGAATCCATTGCCTAATATAAGCTGTTGAAGATATTTTCCTATGTTTTCTTCTAAGAGTTTTATAGTTTCAGCTCTTACATTTAGGTATATTTATCCACATTGAGTTCATTTTTGTGTATGGTGTGAGGTAGGCATTCACTTTCATTCCTTTGTGTTTGGATATCCAGTTTTTCCAGCACCATTTGTTGAAGAAACTTTTCTTTCCTGGTTGAGTAGACCTGGCACCATGAAAAAATCAATTGGCCATAGAAGCATGGGATTATTTCTAAACTCCCTATTCAATTACTTTCGTCAAATGCTTCTGTGTTTCAGAGCTTATCTGGAATAAGAACAATCTGGAGACCTTACATTTCTGAAAAAAATAAACTACTAGTAAAACTTTCTTATAGAATCTTAGATTGAGCCCATGGTATTCTTTAAGGTTTTCAGTAATACTGTTGGTTGGGGCTTGGCAGACTGTGGAAATTTGCAATACCTGGCTGAGACTTGCATAAGAGTAACCTCCAGAATCACCTCTAAACTCTATTTGAAATCTCTTAGCCACTGAAACTTTATTTTGTTTCATTTCTCTTACCCTTTTGATCAAGAAGGCATTCTCAATCTTGCCAGGCTCATCCCTGGGAGTCATGTCCCACACTGACAGAGAGACTTATACCTCTGGGAATCCTGTCTCTCAAAAGGGGAAAGGTAGTGCGTTGTTGTTTTTTTTTTTTTTTTTTTTTTTTTTTGTAGAGTTGGTTTAGAGAAAGAGGCCACATCTGAGCAACAAAAGGGGTTCTCTGGGGATGACTCTTAAGGATAATTATACGTAGGTTTAGCTTCACTAATGCATAAATAAGTTTCATAAGGGCAAGCTTCAAGATCAAGGGCTTGGCTTATTAAATTGGGAGTTCCTAATGCTTGTGAGAATATCAGGAATTCCACAGGTGGGGAAATGTATTAGGTCCTCATTTTTCCTCCAGTCTCTCAAGAAGACTTTGCAAATACTTTTTAAATATTTTCTGCCCAAAATACCCTGGGATATATCAGGGTATTACATCAAGCCATACAGAACAACAGGATCTCAATCTCTATTCTAGGTTCCATGTAATTAGGTTGTTTAAATAAACTGACCAGATAGGTTAAATTAGTTAGTTGCTATAGAAAATTTAAATTTTGGCCAAAATAAACATCTCTTCCTTTGGTCTCACACCAAAGTTGGAGTTTTAAAATACAGACATTATCCTTTACCCTGTATTCTGATTTACCTTAGTCCTAACCAGATATGCTTCATTCATATCTAATTGAAGTCCGATCTGTTTTTCAGCTTCCTTAACAGTTGCTGTATGGAGTAATGCTGGCTTTCAGAGCTGCAGAACTCTAACTTTGAGTATAAGGAATGTACATTGTTTTGATTACTATAGCCTTGTAATAAATTTTGAAATTGGGAAATACAAATTCTCCAACTTTATTCTTCTTTTTCAAGGTGGTTTTTGTTATTCAGGGCCCTTAGCCCTTCCATATGAATGTGATATTTGAATGTTCATTTCTGTAAAGAAGGCTGATGAAATTTTTATTTTGATGTGTTGAATCTGTAAATTGCTTTGTGTAGTAGTGATATCTTAAGTGGTAAGTCTTATATCCCACGAATTTTCTGAAAGATAGGATCATGTCATCTGCCAGTAGGGATAATTTCACTTCCTCCTGTCCAAATTGGATGCCTTTTATTTGTCATCCAGTCCTTAAAAAGCTTGGAAGCATTGGGCTGCTGAGAGCTGGAGAAATGGGAGTCATCCTTGACACCAAGGCATCGTTGACACCCCCCACCCCAACCCATATTCAGGTTCTATCCATGAAGTTTGCCAACCTTCCTTACTTGTGTCCTTCACTTGGACCAGACTTGCATAGCTGACTCTCCCAGCTATTCCTAGCCTCTTCCCCATATTCTCTCACATTGACATTTCCCCTAATAAAATCCTTGCAAGTTTGATCCCATCTTAGCAACGGCTTCTTATAGTTTCTAGACTGACACAGAAGGGGTGAATGAGTGAACAGTTGTCACCAGGACTGCCTCGGCCTGCAGTTACACCCTGACTGCATAGCAATAACTTCCAGGTTACTGACTTATGCAGCTCCTGAGTTCCCATGCTGCAATTCATATTTTCATTATTTCAGAGTCTTGCCTCTACTCCTAGCCCTCTGTAGGGTGAAGGAATGTTCAGTGTGCCTTGTGTAGTTTTTTCTTATTTTCCCCAGGACAGGTAAACAGCATCCACAAGACTATATCCACAGAGGAAGCAAAGTCTGGGCACTCAACAAATAGTCATGAAAGGCATGAGAAGCAGTATTTTCTACATTGTAGGCTGGGGTCTATTACTGGGTTCATTTGGTAGGTCTCACCTACTATTTTTCAAAAAAAAATTGAAACTGAATCAATCAGGATAGAACAGAAAAGGATGTAAACGCCAGGACACATTAAGCGTAGTAGAGGTGAGTTTTGCATCCTGAACGCTTTGTTTCAGTTTTTTATACATATAGATGTGAGTGTACCAGGTCATAGTGTGAAATGTATTTCTCACTGTGGATCATGGTCAAAATGATCTAGTAGGATCATCTAGTTTAGCATTTCTCCAGGATTAATTTGTCAATGACAGCAGTCCGTTCAAAATTGGCAGAACAACACTGGCAAATGACTGACTCTTCTGGAAGGAAAAATGTCACTAGATTTCAGCCTGCTTGGAGATACACAGAGTTAAGGATATTAATGTCTATTCTGGCAGCATCAAAGATATTTAATGAAGAATTTTTCAAACATATTTGAGGATTAAATGCCTGTCCCCACCACCTATCTTTTATTTTTAATCACCAAAGAGCACCAGTGACTCTTTCCCCAGACATAACTTGGGGAGACACTGACCAGGCTCATTCTCCCACTTCATTGGATTCCTCACTACACTGAGCTTGTTGGTGTGACTATGGGGTTAAGGAGGTGTGGGTCAACCCTTGGTATCTGATCTCCCACCAGGACAAATGATCCTGTATGTACCTTCTTGACACACTCATAGACCCACTGCCCTGGGACACGGAGGACAAATGGCTTTTTCCCCATTATTCCCCAATAGGCCTTTGCACTCTATTGACTCTTCTGTGTCAAGGACATGCATTTGCAAGACTGTCACTGGAGTAACTCCTGGGCCGCAAAGACAAGGAAGTTATGTGACCCACATGGAGACTAAACCTGTGACCTTGACCTCATTCTTTATCCTTGGCAAAAAAGCTAAATGGTTAGAACACTGTTACAAAAGAAATTAAGTCCTTACAGTCTATTAGAACTGTTGTGCTTCTCCTGAAATTGTCGAGCAAGTCATTTTAATTTAGAGGACAGTCTGGCAGTCAGAAGTTTTCAGTTCTAGAGCATGGTCTGGCTTAGGATCTGGCAAGACTCTGGGCTTTGTGGGTAAAATCGAGATATTGTTCTAAGGGATCATATTGACAACAAGCAGTAGAGTCAAAAGGGACCTTAGAGGGCTATTAGTTCATGTCTTTGGTTGAACAGATGAAGAAACTGAAGCTCAGAAAGTCCGAGCAACTTGTGTGGCTGCAGTAGCGCAGCACTGATGGGAACTCAGATGTTTGGCTCCTAGTCCATGGCACTCCCACCTGACCAGACTGCCTTCCTCAGGCCTTTTTTACTATGGCATTTTCTAGTACATAAAATAATCACAGCAGAAGTGCAGCAAGAATGCATGGCTTATCTTAGATCCTGACACAACCTCTAAGAAGAAAGAGAACAATTAAAGAAGTTGTAATTGTTTAGTGGCTGCATTTGCATACTATGATATTTTTAAGGGCTTAAAAAAATCTTGTTAGCTTAATACACATACATGAAAACTTCTCCCCTTAGCAAACTTTTTCCTTAATACCAAATAAATGACATTTACATTATTGGATGTTTGTCTAACCTCTTAATTAATCAAGACTCTTGAATGTAATGGATAGAAATCAAATCAAACCATTTTGAGTATAAAAGAGAATTTATGACTCACATAAGTAGAAATCCATGCACAACTGGAGCCAGAGACTTAAACAGGATTGTTGAGACGGTAGTTCTCCCTCGTGCTCTCTCACACATGCTCTCAGCTCTGAACATCCCTGTGTGGATCTGGCCTTACTTCTTCCTCCTAAAGATGTACTTTCTCCATATGTTAAAGATGTTTGCCAGCAGCCCCTTTTTCAAGCTCTACCGCCAAACATAATAAGATCTTTTTCTTTTGCTGTGAGTGAAGAATCTTAGGGAAGAAGTCTGATTGGCCCTGCTAGGGCCCCAATGACCACCTGAAACTAATACCTGTAACCAGGTGACTTGATTACTATGAATGGTTGTCCACACTTATGGACAGTATACCCATATTCTGGGATCAACAGCAGATTGATCATGAAACCAATTAGATTCTCGTGATTAAGCTTGAGGAGTAGCACAGGAGCCAAGTTCTGTATTAAAGGAACCAAAATACAGAGTGAAATGTGAATAGTTAACTAGGAAAGCTGAGACTGAATACAAGAGACTAGTGGTCTCCAAGAATGAAGCAATTGCTTGGGGCAAACAATTACTTGCCATATCCTGTTCACAAATATGTATTTGTAAAACTATGGCAACACTGGCTGATCCATCCCCCATTCTTAACCAATTCTCCATAGCCACCTTTCAGATGAGGGGCCCAAGTTACATAATTCTTACCAATAAGACATAAGTGTATGTTTGCTCGAAGGTCCTTGAGAAAGCATATACTTCCCTGATATGGCTGCTGCCTCTTCCCCTTTCCTTCTTTTTCTGATAAAAGAAGGATTTGATACCTGAAGTTACAGCAACCATCTTACAACCATGAGTGAAAGGCCAAAAGCATTGAGACATGCAAACGAGGCCAGCTACTGTTATAGTCAGACTTCTTGCTATGAAAGAAAAATAACTTCCCATCTTAGTTTTGCTAAGCTTTTATTACAAATACCACAAACTGGTTTTGACTTAAACAATAGGAATTCATCAGCTCAGAGTTGCAGAGGCTAGAAGGCTTGCTTCCTCCCAAGGTCGGTTGCATTCTGGCTGGCCAGCAGTTAAGTGCCTTGGTTTTCCTGTCACATGGCAAGGTTCTCTCCTTTCTCTTCCCAGTTCCATTGACTTACAGCTTCTTGCTCCTCCTGTAGCTTTTTCTCTCTGTGTCTGAATTTCTTCTGCTTATAAACTAATCTAGATTAAGATCCAAACTCATTCAGCTGGGCCATACCTTAACTAAAATAACGTTTTCAAGAGATCCTATATACTGTGGTTCCACAGGAATGTGGATTAAGAATATCTATTTTGTAGGGTAGATAATTCAACTTACCACAATTTTATTAGGTAATGTGTTTAAACTGCGTTGTCTGGTAACTGACTACAAAATATTCCTGATGCAGTCAATAAATAAGAATCATTTGTTGCCAGAAATAAAATCTTTAGTTTTAGAAGCTCGTAGAGTTCTCTGTCTCTCTCTAATTGTTTACTCTTAAAGAGTTTTTAGTGACTTATCCTTTCAAGCTCTGGGAAAGATTTAGAAGACAGTTTTTTTTTCTTTTACCCAGAGGAATCTTACAATTAAATAGAGCTTAAAATTTAGGCCAATATTGAACAAGGAATTTCTTCTCATGTTTAATTCCCCAATGCTGCAATTAAATCCATTTGCTTTTTATTTCATCATCAGTAGAGCTCAAGAATGGCTAGTTACCATCTCTTTTAACAGAGGAGGTAACTTAAGATACTGTCCCATCTTAATGTGCGTATGTTTCAGTGCATTTTTCCTGGTTAATTAATACCAACTTCTTTGATGTTTCCTTATAGATATTATTTTTCAACCCTCTCATTTTTATGTGAGATTCAGGCAAACAAAATCTACAGTTGAGTTTTAAAGAATGTTTGTGGTCACTAACAACCTCTAGTCTAGCAGGAGAATAAAATTGCAATGAGTTGGTTTCCTGCTCTCAAATCCCTCCAGTTTCAAGGCTGGAGCCACACAGCTTCTCTGAGATCATCCAGTCCTTGCAAGCATGACTTCTGCTCCAAATTCTGAAATCAGAATTATTCTGGGCAGGGGAATCATATGAAATCAAGGCTCAGGTATGCCTAGCTTTGAACAGAGTCAGTGCACTCGCTGTGATTTTTACCCTGCTGTTTCAGTACACCAGTGACTGGCTTCCTCAGCCTTTAAATCCTTCTGTCAAGGATACTTTACTCTGTCTGGTCTGATCCCTCTTCCTCTTAATTTTCTTGTGGCCTCGCTCCTCCTTTACTCCCAACCCTTGGAGTTCTAGTCAAATTGACTGCGTCTTCAGCTCCAAGAGTGGGCATGTGTGGGCGCGCCACGGTGGCTCAGCAGGCAAGAATGCTTGCCTGCCATGCCAGAGGACCCGGGTTCGGTTCCCCGTGCCTGCCCATGTAAAAAAAAAAAAAAAAAAAGAGTGGGCATGTGACTCAGGCAGAGCCAATCAGAACCTTGCATCACGTGTCCACAGTGATTGGTTTGAAGATGAGCACGTGACCAGGTCAGGCTCATCAAAGCCAAGGACACTCAATAATGGGACTTTTCTAAGAACAATTGGGAAAAAAAAACCCTTTGCCCATAGGGGTTGCTGAGAGGATAGGATGTCAGCCTGGCACTCCTGGCAGCTATCTTGCCACCAAAAAGAGTCAAGCTTCCTAAGAATAGAGCCAACAAAAAGGAGGAAAGGTTAATAGAGAGAAAGCTAGATCTTGAAGAAACTATTTGAATCCTGGATACAGCCTAGATAAGAATCTTCTACTGACATTCTAGTTTCATGAACCAGTACGTTTCCTTCTTTGTTTGAGCCAGTTTTAGTGGGTTTCCTGCCCTGAACCCCAGGTGTCTTTTGACTGGGTGCTCAAATCCAACCTGCCATGTCGATACCTCTTGCTCAGCCCTTCAACATCTCCCATCCTGAGGACTGATCTCCTTGTGACTCAGGTCCTTACCTGCTGGTCGCCATAACCCTTTACATGCCCTCACACCCCTACTGTAGAGCTGTTAGAGCCCCACCCAGATCCCTAGTGAGCCCTTTACTGGCTGTTGCTAAAGGCTCACACCCACAATCCTTGCCTAACAAATGCCCTTGGGTGACTGGAGTTACCCCTTGAAGAGATACCTACGAGTATCGCATCTGGGTCTTTCTTGAGCTAATGGTTGACAGTTGTGGGTGCACAAAAGCCTCAGTCCTTTGCCTCAAGGAGGAACACGGGCAGCGGCACAATTTATACTCCAGAGCTCCCCACATATGTCCATAGACAGGATCAGGCCGAGGCTAAACCTCACTTGAAACCACACCTGTGCTTCACTTCTCCCCCTTTTCCGTTCCTTAGAAAATGAGTTGAACAAGAATCCTTATTCAAACTCTTTCCGGGGAACTGACCTGTGACGAATTGTGATTTACACAGTATCTTCTACCCCACATGCTTTTCTTACAATGTGACTCCTCCCATTGAGTGAATTACTCCAATTAGCAGATGAAGAGAGACTAAAACCAGAGAGAGAGAGAGAGAGAGAGAGAGAGAGAGAGAGAGAGAGAGAGGCTTGGTTAGCCCCCAGCTCTAGTTTGTAGGCCCCAACTCCAACTGCCATCTGATTATTACAAAATGAGAGCCCCTGCTCCAGAATGACCAGCCAGCCCTTTCCAAATTCCTGATGCACAGAAACCATGAAAGATTAATTTAAAAATCGAAAGGTTGTTGATGTTTTAAGCCGATAAGTCTTGGGGTGATTTTGCTGTTCAGCTATAGAACTGGGAACACCACCTAAGTCCCCAGCCCTTACACTCTATCCAGATAGGTGTTTCGGCCTTATCTTCCCTGGTCTTGTTCGGCAACCCAAGCAAGTTCTGCCAAGTTCTGTTGAGAACCCTGCTAGCAAAGACATTTGGAAAAGCAGCGGCTTTTCAGGTTTTCCACCTGAACACCGGCATTTGTGGATTATCATTCCACCAGTATCCAAAAAGGCTTATGTTTCAGGAACAGATGATGCTGTACTCGCTGTGGCCAGCAGATGAGTCAGGGGCTGCGTGTCCCTCCCGCCAACACATTTTACTTGCAATATTAACAGTGCTTTCTGGGGAAATTCCCAGATGTCGGGATTTGAAAATCCTGAAACTGCTGCTAATTGTGCCTTGGTTTTGTTTAAGCAAAAATGCTGATGAAAGTGACATAATGAGAACTCAAAATAGGAACTTAAAACTGGGTAAGCTAGTGGTTCTTGAAAAGTAGCGGGAATACTTTCTGTTACTGTTGCCTTGTGAGCCAAAGGGATCTTTCTCCAAATGATTGGAGATTGAGAAGCCCAACACGAAAGCCCCAAAATTGTGTGTGTGTGTGTGCTTGCACACATGTCTGTGTGTGTGTCTGTGGGGGTGAGGGGCATGGGGCTGGGGGGTCGAGAAGGACTGGTGGTTAGGGATAGGGGTATTTTTAAAGGTCTCATAGATATTTTTCTTCCATATTTTAACCACATGTTTTAAAATATATTTTTATTGAGAAATATCCACACCTACTGTCCAGCCATATTATACAATCAGTGGCTCACAATATTATCACATAGTTGTGTATTCATCACCATGATCATTTTTAGAATATTTGTGTCACTCCAGAAAAAGAAATAAAAAGAAAAAAAAAAAAGAATTCATATACCCCATACCCCTTACCCCTCCTTCTCATTGACCCACAGTATTTCAATCTACCCAATTTTTGCCCTTTATCCCCCCTAGTATTTATTTATTTTTTCTTTATTTTTTTCTCATCTTTCCATACCCTGGATAAAAGGAGCATCAGACACAAAGTTTTCACAATCACACAGTCACATTGTAAAAAATATATTCAACAATCAAGGCTACTGGAACACAATTCAACAGTTTCAGATACTTCCCTCTAGCCACTCCAATATATCATAAACCAAAAAGGGATATCTATATAATTTGTAAGAATAACCTCCAGGATAATCTCTTGACTGTCTTTGAAATCTCTCAGCCATTGAGACTTGATTTTGTCTCATTTCTCTCTTCCCCCTTATGGTCAAGAAGGCTTTCTCAGTCCCATCTCATCCCCAAAAGTCAATTTCCATGTTGCCAGGGAGATTTACACCCCTGGGAGTCATGTCCCAAGTAAGGAGGAGGGCAGAGAGTTCACCTGCCAAATTGGCTTAGAGAGAGAGGCCACATCTGAACAACATAAGAGGTTCTCTGGGGGTGACTCTAAGGCATAATTATAAGTAGCTTTAGCTTCTCCTTTGCAGGAATAAGCTTCATAGTGGCAAGCCCCAAGATTGAGAGCTCAGCCTATTGAATTGGTTGTCTCCACTGCTTGTGAGAATATCAGGAATTCCCCAGATGGTGAAGTTGATATTTCCTCCTTTCTCCCCAGTCCCCCAAGGGGGACTTTGCAAATATTTCTTTTATTCTGTGCCCAAATTATGCTGGGATATATCGAGGCATCACACTAGCCTGTACAAACCAACAAAATCTCATGCCCTATTCAAGATTCCAAGTAATTATTTAGCATTTTTTAAAATGCAAAAATGAGCATCTAAAAAACCATAGCCTCATTTTTTAAGAGAAGATGTTGATCACAAAATAGTTGCCTACCCAGACAAAACACCACCTGATATCTTTGGCTTAGTTTTGTTTTGCAACAGGGACAGATAAGAATGGAGGGTGGGCAGTGTGAAGTGACCCTTCCTGGGAATTATTGCTTCAGATTATTAACTTCACACTTGAGAAAACAATGTACCACTTGGGATAGAGAAAAGACAAGAGCAAGGTGCTTTTGGAATCAGTTTTCCTCCTTAAAATAGGAAATATAATGACCTTGAGAAGAGAGGCAAAATGAGAGTAAGAACTTGCCTTGTTATATCTTTGCCATTAAGGCCCTGTCCTGTGTGACTTAACGAAATGTCTTTTAAGGAGATGACAGCACTTGTAAACTATTGATAATTCCTTAATAAAGACACTTGCAAAGATGCTTGATACTAACGCGTGGAGAAGAAGGAGGTATTTGACTCTGGCCTGGCGCCAGGATTTCAAGCCCATTAAAAATCCTCTCATGCCCTTTTTCCCTCTTGATCCTCAGAGCTGTGAACTCTAGGGCTGAGAGGCACGGCCTCTGTGGCAGTTGACGAGCACTCCATTCCAAAGTCCCCTCTTCAGCTGGGTAGATAGGTAACTCACAGTGGGAGGGAGGTATAGTGGGTCTGCATTTAACATTTAAACCCTCTAAATGTGTTTCAGGAAGGGGTGGGCAGAATAGAAGGGGTCAGGATGAGGGAAAGAGGGGATTTTGCAAGAAACATATTAATATAGTATATATGCATTAGTTCTTCTTATGAATGGGAATCATTTGTTTATTCATTCATTCCATTGTTCATCCATTTGTTCATTATATTATTTTATAATCCAGGGAACTCTAGGAAAAGGAGAATTGACTAGATTAGAACCCTTGTATGGCTGAGAAAATAGGAGAGGAATAAATGGCTACCATATCAGGTAATGTAGTTAAAACTCAGTTAAAACCTCTTGGAAGGAAGCCCTTTTATACAAAATCATATTTGGAAAAAAAAAAAAAGAAAAAGCACAAATCTCAAGAAGCAGTGTTCACAGTTTAGATCCCATACCACATGATAACAGTTAAGAGGGAAATAACCCAAATAGAGTTTCCATCTATCCACATAGGAATGGGTGAGAAGAGGTTCTCATTTGTCTGCTAATCTTCAATACCAACCGTCCACTGTCTAATCTCCTTCCTCCTAACAAATGAACACCACATCTATCTCATGTTAGCGTAGCAGGGTATCAGATGGTCTAGAAATAAAACGTACCTAATGATTCCATAACTCGACCCATTTCAGAGGGTGGCAGAGGTGGTAGAAACTTCGTCCCAGTCAATTTCAGGATTGGCGCTGGTTCCTCTAGAGTTCTACATAAGTTCTGGGGGGCTCACAGAGTGCCAAGGCATCAGTGGGTATGGTAGCTTGGAGCTCTGTACCCCAGAAAACGTGTTCTTGATCTTAATCCATTCCTGTGGGTGTGAACCCATTTTAAACAGGATCTTTCAATGAGGCTTCATCAGTTAAGGTGTGGCCCAACTGAATGGGTATGGGTCTTAGTCCCATTACTGGAGTCTTTTACCAGCAGAATGAAATTCAGATAGACAGACAGACAAACAGACACACACACAGAAAGCCAAAGGAAGAAGCCAGAGCTGGAAATCAAGAGAACCCAGAAAACAAAAGAGAAACCAGGAGGGGTTGCCATGTGCATTGCCACATGACAGAAAAGCCAAGGCCCAAGGATGGCTGGCAGCCAGTCTCAGAATGCCATGGTCTTCTGGGAGAAAGCACTGCTTTGATGACATCTCGATTTTGGACTAAGCCTAGCCTCAAAACTGTAAGCCAATAAATTCCCATTGTTTAAGCCAATCTGTTGCATGGTATTAGTTTTGGCAACCAGGTAACTAGAACAGTGGGGTTTAATGCCCCTGCTCTGTGCCAACTTCTAGGATGGCATCTTTGCACTGTCTGGTTGCCTATTGTTGTTTAATGCAGTTCTCTGCTGGGCAATCTCAAGTCTGTCACAAGGCTCCTGTTGGTCTCAGCTAACTCTCCTGTTCCTTACAGGAAATGGGAGCATCGTGCTGCATCTGTGCCTTCACTGGCTACAGGAATTTTTGTAAGGCTATTTATAGCCATTTACCATTTCTGTACTTCCCTCAGGTGCTCAGGAGTCATCTTATTTTTTCCCATACTATTATAGGGTTCAGGAACCCTAGAGGCTTCCTCAGGTCTATGTTCTCAGACATACAGGTAACTTCCTGGGCTGTAGTTGGGAAAGGAGCGGTGAGTCCTTTGGGCCCTTGGGTTCTCCCAAACCTACCTCGAGGTTTCATTTATTCTATCACTCACTAATTAAAAAAAAAATCATTTATTCAGCTGTACAATTCCCATTTTTCTTCTTTTAATAGTAGTTTCTAGATTTCCTATCTGTTTCTTTATTATGAACATGTATTTCTTTATATTTTTAAGTGTACTTTAATATCTCCTTAACATATACCTTAACAACACCTCCTTAACAATACCTCCTTTAACATCTTAATCTCCTTATTCCAATACCGGTATTATCTTAAGGTTGGTCTCCATTGATTAATTTTTCGCTTGAATATGGTTGACATCTTTCTGTTTCTTTTTACATGTAGTAATTTTGGATTCTATTGTGGTCCTCTGTGAACAGCCCCTGGGTTTTGTTATGTTATTCTCAAGAATATTGATTAAAAAAGTTTTTGGCAGAAAGTGAACTTTGTGAAATGAAAGTTCCAAACTTTGTCTCCCCTTCAGTGGACAGTGGTTGAAATCTCATAGCTGAATTGCTTGGCATCAGGGGTCCCCTAGTTCAGGGGACAACCAGATGTTAGGATAGAGTTTATACACTGTTTGGTGCTCCCCATCTGTCATGGTCAGGTTCATGTATCAACTTGGCCAAGTTGTGGTACCTGTTTATCTGGTTGGGCAAGTGCTGGCCTGTCTGTTGCAATGAGGACATTTCATAGAATTAGATCATGATCACATCACCTGCATCCACAGCTGATTCCATTTGTAATCAGCCAAAGGGGAGTGTCTTCTACAATGAGTGATGCTTAATCTAATCACGGGAAGCCTTTTAAGGAGGATTCAGAAGAGACAAATTCTATTCCTGTTTCAGCTGGTGAGCCTCTCCTGTGGAGTTCTTCCAGACCCTCCATCGGAGTCATCGGCTTTACAGCCTGCCTTGCGGGTTTTGGACTCTGCATTCCCGCGGTCACGTGAGACACTTTTATAAATCTTATATTTGCGAATGTTCCCTGTTGATTCTGTTTCTCAAGAGAACCCTAACTAATACACCATCTAAGGTTCTGTCATTTCTAGGATCTCCACTCAATCATTTCCAGCCACTATGGTCACTCTGAACTCAGCCCTCTGATTCTTCTGTCCTGTGGGTCTCTGTTCAAGTTTTGGCTGCTCTGTGGAGCACCAACTGAGGCCTGCCCTCAAGAGGAAAGCTATAAAAAATGAGAACAGGCCTGGTGTTATTTCTCGTTTCCCAAGTGTCAATTCCCCACCTGCTTCTGCCTAGTCTTAGTTGCTCTCTACTGCCTTCAGAGTTGATTTTTAGATTTTGTCCAGAATTTATCTGCAGAAAAGATGGTTCAACAAAGCCACTGTACTATGCCAGGAAGGAAACTTGTTCCCTTCCTTTTGAATAAACTATAGACACAGGATACTGGGCCTCCCTCTCTCAGGGACTTACAATGTCCACTTACTCCTGCTTCCTCTCACACTCTTTTTTTCCCCTCTTTGCAGGCTCTACTGTGAGAGATTGGAAAGGCTTTTTTATGCCTCTTTAAGTCTTCTCTAAATTCAAACTCCCCTTTGCAATCTCAAAAGTCCAAGATTTCAAAAACTCAATGGCTTTTCTTTTTGTTTCTCTTGAAACAACCCTTCCCTGAGATAGAGATGCAACATAGTTTAGCTGGTTGTCAAGTAAAAGGAAAGGGAAGAGATAACAGGAAATATTGAGAGAGAAAGAACATTAACATTTCAAAAGATTATCCCTCCACATAAGGTATAAACAGTAACGTTGAGAAATTATCTGCTTATGCTTTAGAATGAAATTGAATGCATTTGATATTTAATCAACATTTGTAAGTATTCTCATTTTATTTCTTCATTCAAGCATGTTTTACCCCTTCAACAAACATTTAGAGAGTACCTATTATTTGTTACGCCCTGTGCTTGGTGCTAATTATCAAATGACAGGTTTTGCTTATTAGAGGAATTTCAGTATCAGCAAATATTAAAGAAGGAGGTATAAGACTGCCTGGAATTAAATTTTGCTTGCTTTTTAGAGAAGACTTGAAGCTGTACTAACTTTGTTATTTTAAGGTGGCTTGGAATAATGAAAAAAAGTACTTAATTTAGAGTCAGAAACAGAAAGCTTGAGTTCCAGTTCACCATTAACTGCATCACCTTGGGCAAATCTCTCAACTTCTTTAGGCCATAGTTTTATTTTCTGTCTGTCCACCAAGTGTTACTATTCTTGTTCTAGTTTGCTAGCTGCCGGAATGTGATATACCAGAAACGGAACGGCTTTTAACAAGGGAAATTTAATGAGTTGCTAGTTTATAGTTCTAAGGCCGAGAAAATGTCCCAATTACAACAAGTCTATAGAAATGTCCAATCAAAGACATCCAGGGAAAGATACCTTGGTTCAAGAAGGCCGATGAAGTTCAGGGTTTCTCTCTCAAGTGAGAAGGCACATGGTGAACACAGTCAGGGCTTCTCTCTCAGCTGGAAGGGCACATGGCGAATACGGTGTCATCTGCTAGCTTTCTCTCCTGGCTTCCGGTTTCATGAAGCTCCCTGGGAGGCATCTTCCTTCTTCATCTCCAAAGGTCACTGGCTGGTGGACTCTCTGCTTCGTAGTGTTGCAGCATTCTCTGCTCTTTCTGAATCTCTTTCTCCAAAATGTTTCCTCTTTTATAGGACTTCAGAAACTAATCAAGACCTACTCAAATGGGTGGCGACATATCATCCCCTAATCCAGTTTAACAACCATTCTTAACTAAATCACATCATTCAGCGAGATGATCTCATTACAGTTTCAAACATACAGTATTGAATACAGATTATTCTACCTTTAAGGAATGGGTTTTATATCAATACATGGCTTTTCTTAGGGGGCATACTTCCTTTCAAACCAGCACATTCTGAAAGCTTTCTGAGGATAAGAAGAGTATTTATTTGTTCCTTGCTGTATCCCCAGTTCCTAGCATAGTTCTGG
>PVIY010018362.1:0-47702 GCA_004026745.1 Myrmecophaga tridactyla | reverse complement strand
GAGTAACATCCATTTGCCACAATTCACTTGCTTTTTGACCTCGAGGATTAACCCTGATGCAAATGGGAGTGCATTTAAAGGTCCACAGGTTTGACTAGTCCTAACTATGTCCTGAGCTTGCTGTTTAGATAAAGATGGAAATTTCTTTTACAGCCTTTTGCTACTTATATGAGTCAATTTGTGAAGTGTTGTGGGATCTTGTATTACCTCCACAAGAGTATCTGCTTGCTGATTTTGTAATGACAAAGGACCGGAAGATTGGTATGAGCTCTTTATATGCATGATAAAAAGGGGAGTAATTGAACTTTTGACTAATGTTTGTAGATGTAAAAACATTCAGGACAATTCATTTCCTTTAAACAAAGAAGCTGTTTCAATGTGAGTAACTGTTTGGCAAACATATTCAGAATCAGAAACAATATTAAGAGATTGTGGAAAACTGTAAAACTTGAATTACAGCTGCTAATTAAGTACACTGAGCTGAGGTATAAGGCATTTTCTAACTTGTTTTCCACTGGGGTGACATATGCAGCCTGCCCATTAATATTATCATCAGTAAAGATAGTAACAGCTAGCAGGGAAGTCCAAACTATTTTAGGCAAGATTTATTGCGTCCATTTTCAAAAATTGTAAAAATTTTGACATAGCAAATGATTATTCATTTGTCCTTTAAAGTTACTTAATGCTATTTGCCAAGAAGTATTGAAAATATATAGACTTTGAACCTCTTCCTTTGTGAGATCACACACTATGCAATTAGGATCATGACCTCTTAATTGATAATCTTTGGTGATCTTTGGCTATTAAAGAAATAATCTTTTGCAAATATGTATTTAAACATTTTTGTCAATTGTTTGGTAAAAAAATTCATTTTAAAACACCATCTTGCTAAAATAGGCCTGTGGGAGATTGCAAGGTAAAGAAAATAATAAAAAAACAGGCTTTTTTAGATCTATTTGAACAAGCTGTCCTTCTTGAATGCATTGTTCAATTAATTGTAACTCTTGTTCAGCTGCAGCTGTTAACTGCCTTTTGCTTAATAAATCAGAATCTCCTTGTAAAAATATTAAATAAGTTTTGTAACATATAATTAGGAATCCCTAAAGTGGCAGGTAGCAAAAATGAAAGCAGAGTGTCAATAGTGACGTGTACTCATAATAAATGATCTTTTTTAAATAGAATTCATTGGATTGATTGAAAAGGAATGCAGGAATGTGGATTCTTTATGATTGGCTATGCATTTTTGGTGATTTTAAATTTATTGCAGTTTTTATGATGTTATCTCACAATAGTGGCCAAATTCCAATTTGCTTACATGACCAGGCCCAGTTGGGTCCTCTGGGAACTGGCTAGGGACCAAGAGGAGCTTCCTGGGACCTAGATATCTTTATTAAAGTACACCTCCTTCTGGGGGGATAGCCAGTGCTCCCAGGTAGAGTGCACGTTTTAATTGTTTCTTTTCAAGGTTATGCGATAGCAACATCAGCTGCATGTAGTGGCAACATTAGGTGAACAAAAAAAGACTCCACAAGTATATTTTTTCCTTGCATTCAGCCCTCAAATCTGATCATTTACTATGAGTACACGTCACTATTGACACTCTGCTTTCATTTTTGCTACCTGCCACTTTAGGGGTTCCTAATTATATGTTACAAAACTTATTTAATATTTTTACAAGGAGATTCTGATTTATTAAGCAAAAGGCAGTTAACAGCTGCAGCTGAACAAGAGTTACAATTAATTGAACAATGCATTCAAGAAGGACAGCTTGTTCAAATAGATCTTAAAAAGCCTGTTTTTTATTATTAAAAATACATCTTTCATATTTTTCATACTTAAATCACTACTTTGAACAAATACTTTACCACGCTAGTTCATGAGAAACTGCGTTAAGCTCTTTGATGAGGTTTAGGGTTTCTCTTGCTGATTTTTAAACTACTGAAATATAACTGCTCTCATTCCATTTACACTTTAAACTTTGTAAAAATTTTAAATTATACGTTTGATCTCCAACATGAACCAATGTCATTTCTATATCATTTAGTCTATTATTAATTTGCTCATCAATGAGATTGTCTATGCCACACTTCACTGGTGTTTTTCTAACAATGCTGCCTCTGTATAGTTTGATGCAGTGCAGTTTCAGCGACTGCAGCCACTGTGATGCTCCCAACACTGAGGGACAAACCAGACTTTTATAAATTTAAAAACATTGAAATTATTCAAAGTGCTTTCTCTGATCACCATGGAGTGAAGCTGGATATCAATAACCACCAAGTATGAGAACTTTCACAAATAAATGGAGATTATATAACCCACAACTAAACAATCAGTGCGCTAAAGAAGAAATTGCTAGAGAAATCAGTAGCTTTCTGGAGATGAATGAAAATGAGAATGCAACATATCAGAATTTATGGGACACAGCAAAGGCTGTGCTGAGAGGGAAATTTATTGCCCTAACTTCCTGTATTAAAAACCATGAAAGAGCAAAAATAAAGGGCCTAACTGCTTACCTAAAGGTATTTGTGAAAGAACAGCAAACTAGCCCCAAAGCAAATAAAAGGAGAGAAATAACAATGATAAAAGCACAGTTAAATGAATGTGAGAACAAAGAACAATAGAAAGAATAAACAAAACCAAATATTGTTCCTTGAGAAAATCAATAAAAATGATAGGTCACTAGCAGGACTGACAAAGAAAAAGAGAGAAGATGCAAATACACAAAGTCTGAAATGAGAAGGGATGTGTTATGACAGACCCTGAAGAAATGAAGGCAATCATAAGAGGATACTATGAACAACTATGTGCCATCAAGCTAGACAACTTAGATGACATGGATAAATTCTTGGAAACTCAGAAACAAGCTACACTGATTCAGGAAGAAATAGAAGATCTCAAGCAACCAATCACAAGCAAAGGGATTCAAACAGTCATCATAAATCTTCCTACAAAGAAAAGCCCAGGGCCAGATGGCTTCACAGGGGAATTTTATCATACATTCCTAAAATGCTCAAACTCTTTCAAAAATTTGAGGAAAAAGGAAAACTACCTAACTAATTTTATAAAGTTAATATCATTTGTTATGGTTTGAATCTGTGGTGCACCCCAGAAAATCCATGTCCTTTAATCCTCATTCATCATTTGGGCAGAAACTTTATTAGATTATCTCCAGGGAGATGTGACTGCACCCATTACATGTGAGTTCTCACTAGTTTACTGGAATCCTTTAAAAGAAGAAGCATTTTGGAGAAAGCTTCGGAATGATGAGAGCCACAGCCCATGCAACCAGAGACCTTTGGAAATGAAGAAGGAATATGGCCCTGTTCTAGTTTGCTAGCTGCCAGAATGCAACATATCAGAGATGGATTGGCTTTTAATAAATGGGGATTTATTTCATTAAAAATATGTAGTTCTTCAGAGGAAAGGCAGCTAACTTTCAACTGAGTTTCCTTCTTATGCAGAAAGGCACAGGGTGATCTCTGCTGGCCTTCTCTCCAGGCCTCTGGGTTCCAACAACTTTCCCCAGGATGATTTCTTTCTTCATCTCCAAAGACCTGGGATGAGCTGTAAGTGCCAAGATGAGGTATGCATTCTGGAAGCAAGCACGCTAGAATATAATTTTAATTTCAGTAATGGGCAAAGTTGCTATAAGAAAGGAAAATTAGAGGCCAATCTCCATAATGAACATACATGCAAAAATTCTCAACAAAATAGTAGCAAATTGAATCCAACAACACATTAAATGAATTACACACCACGACTGAGTGGGATTTATACCAGGTATGCAAGGTTGGTTCTATGCAAGAAAATCAATTAGTTTAATACACCATGTTAAGGAATTGAGATGGAAAAATCACACGATCATCTCAATTGATGCTGAAAAAAGCATTTGGCAAAATTCAACATCATTTTCTGATTAAAAAAACACTTCAAAAGATAGGAATCAAATATAACTTCTTCACTATGATGAAAGGAACAAGACAAGTATTCTTGCTGTCACCACTATTAGTCAACATTTTACTAGAAGTTTTAGCTAGAGCAATCAGCATGACAAAGAAATAAAAGGCATCCAAATTTGAAAGGAAGATGTAATACTTTAATTATTTGCAGATCATATGATACTATTCTTGGAAAAACCTGAGAAAATGACAACAAAGTTTCTTGGACTAATAAGCAAATTCAGCAAGGCAGAAAGATACAAAATTAATGAGCAAAATTCAGTAACGTTTCTTTAGGCAAGAATGACCTGAAGAGTCAGTTAAGGAAAAAATTCATTCAAAGTAGCAACAAAAAGAATCAAGTATCTAGGAATGAACTTAACTGGGGATGTAATGGATTTGAACATAGAAAACCACATAACATTGCTAAAAGAAATCAAAGAATATCAAAAAAATGGAAAGACATTCCCTGCTCTTGCATAAGAAGGTTAAATATAATTAAAATGTCAATTCTACCCAAATTGATCTACAGATTCAATGGAGTAACAATCAAAATTACAACAACCTGCTTTGAAGTCTTGGAAAAGCTAGTTACCAAATTCATTTGGCAAAGACAGAGACTCCAAATAGCTGAAACTATCCTAAAAAAAGAGGAAAATGGGAAGATTGATGCTTCCTGACTTTAAAACTTATTATGAAGTCACAGTGGTCAAAACAGCATGGTACTGGCACAAAGATAGAAGTATTGACTAATGGAATGGAGTCAAGAGTAGAGAAATAGACCACTAAATCTATGGTCAACTGTTTTGAAAAAGCCTCCAAATCCACTGAATTAGGACAAAATAGTCTTTTCAATAAGTGGGTAAGGGAGAACAGGACATCAATAGGCAAAAGAATGAAAGAGGACCCTTAGCTTATACCCTGTACAAAAATTAATTCAAAGTGGATCAAACACCTAAATACAAGAACTAACACCATAAAGCTTCTAGAAGAACATGTAGGGAAACATCTTCAAGAACTAGTTATAGGAAGTAGCTTCCCAAACTTTGCACTCAAAGAACAAGCAACAAAATTAAAAATAGATGAATGGGAACTCCTCAAAATCAAATGCATCTGTACTTCAAAAGACTTTGTCAAAAGATGAAGATGCAACCAACTTAATGGGATAAAACATTTTGAAATCACAAATTGGACAAAGGTTTGATATCCTGTATACATAAAGAAATCATACAATTCAACAAAAGAACAAGCAACTGAATCATAAAATGGGCTAAAGATATCAATAGACATTTTTCTGAGTAGTAAATACAGATGGCTCAAAAGCACATGAAGAGATGTTCCTTTTCATTAGCTATAAGGGAAATGCAGATCAAGACTATAGTGAGATACCACCTCATACCTATAAGAATGGCTGCTATAAAACAAACAAGAAACTACAAATGTTTGAGAGGATGTGGAGAAATTGGGACACTTATGCACTACTTATGGGAATGTATATTGGTACAGATACTATGGAAGACAGTACCATGGTTCTTTAGGAAATTAAATTTTGAGTTGTACTATGACCCAGCAAAAACACTACTTGGTATATATCCAGAAGAGCTGAAAGCAGTGACACAAAGAGATATCTGCACATCAATGTTCATAGCAACATTATTCACAATCACCAAAAAAGTACAAACAATCCAAATACCCATCAACAGATGAGTTGATTAACAAAATGTTGCATATACATATGATGGAATATTATGCAGCAGTAAGATGAAATGACATCCTGAAGCACATGGCAAGATGGATGAGTCTTGAGGACAAAATGCTGAGTGAAATAAGTCAGACACAAAGGGATAGATACTTTATGACTCCACTTTTATGACCATGGTAAAGATAAAATCAGAGGCTTATAATGAAGAATATTGGGTACTTGGAGATACATAGAAGCTAGAGATTGGTGATTGGTTAGCTAATGAGGTTAAATTCAAATGTAAGGGAATAGATAGAAGGGAAGGAAGTTCTCTACTGGGTCTTTAAGAAGTGAACATAATTAAAAGTGGTTGTTTAGACTACATGTGACCCACTGATTAACTGTAGAAATTAAATAAGTTCTTTCAAGAACTATAGTAAAGGTATGATTCATGTACAAGGAGTGTTAAGTCCAGGATACAGGTTAAACCGTTGTTGCATGTTGTGGGCTTTGTTAAATGTCAGCTGTACCACAGCAACAGCAGTGGTAAATAATGGAGGAAAGGACAAGGGTTAAGAGGAGGTTTAGGAATTCCATTTGATGAGAGTGTGTTTATTGATTATCTCCTTGTGAAGAATGAAATTATCTAAAATTTAGAGTGTTCATGGAACTTGTACTTTAGGCATTATACATAATGCCCAATGAATGCAGGTGACTGAAGGATGCACTGACTGAGAAGTAGATTGGTGAATGATGGTGTAGAAATGTGATAGAATATTATGCTGCTATGAAAAGGAATGAAGTTATGAGGATTGCAATGATATGAATGGACCTGTGGGTCATTTAGGGACACAAAATAGGACAAAAATAAAGAACAATTATTATACGGTCTCCTTTAGAAAATGCTTGTAAAGAAATAGGGGCCTGGATTGTAAGCTGTTCCAGCAGACATATTTAGTCTTGAATGTAAATTATTATTTCTGGATTTTAGAGGATGTTTTATATATCTAAAACCTGATATTTAGAAATAAAATGAAGCTTATCTGGTCAGGATTAAGGTAATTCAGAATACAGGGGTAAGGAAGACAGTGTCTATATTTTAGAACCACACCTACTCTTTGAGAGCAAAGGATGAAAAGTTTGTTTAGCCTGGAACCAAAAATTTCTGTAGCAAATAATATAACTCAACTATATGGATTTGAACAGCTGAAACACAGCGAGTGCAGAATAAGAATGAGTGCCTTTAATCCTGCATATCTTAATGTAATGTATTGATATATCCTAGAATATATTAAGGAGATAAAAAAGTATTGGCTAAGTTCCTTGAGGGACAGGAGAAAAAATATGGAACTATTAAACTTTATTATTAAGGAATCCTCTGAAACCTTCGGGACACCCAAATCAATAGGCCAACCCTTGATCTTGAGGCTTGCTTTTGTGAGCCTTATGTAGGTAGCAGGGAAGGTTAGCCTATCAATAAGTATACTGAGTTACTTCTGAAGGTGCTCTTTTGTTACTCTTATGTTGCTTCATTCTCTCTAAGCCCAACTCTGTAAGTGAAATCTTTGCTCTCTCCTCTATGTGGAACATGACTTCCAGGGTGAAAATATCCCTGACAGTGTGGAAGATGACTCCCAGGAATGAGTCTGGTCTTGGCGCTGTAAGACCAACAATTCCATACTGACCAAAAAGGGGAAAAGAAGTGTAACTAATAAAGTATTAGTGGGTGAGAGAGCTATTTTTTTTTAGAATCGAGAGGCTATTCTGGAGATCACTCTTATGCAAGCTTCAGTTAAACATTGCTATCTTTCATAACTTGACAAACCCAAACCAAAACCATTGCTGCCAATCCTAAAGAATACCATGGGCAATATATAAGTTACTACAAAGACCCATCCTGATAGAGGTGGTCTACACCTTAGCTGAGATAGCTTCAACAAAATATCATCCCATTGTGGCAGTGTAAGAGGATATGATCAGTTCTTTTAACAAGAAATCATGAAAATCTGTTACAGCTAAGAGGATGTAAATGTAAATAGTAGTGAGTGAGACCAGCATTGGTAAAGTCAGTAGCTGATCCCTTGGTAGCATGGAATATTTCCAATGGGGATGGATTGAAAGGCTCACAGGAGATAGGTAATTCATTTATTTGTGAAGTTCTGAGCTATGATCTGCCAAGATTGTTTTAAGAATTAATGATCCTAGTGATAAGCTAACATTTAAGTGAAATGTCATGACCTGTTCTAAGCATTTTACAATATTAATGTTGTTTTTTTTACTTTTTCTTGGGGGGTTGCATGGGCTAGGACTTGAACCTGAGTCTCCCACATGATAGTGAGCATTCTACCACTGAAAAACACATATACCTCAAATATTACTTTTCTTATGAATTCTCTGAGTTGGACACCATTACAATCAATCCACTTTCTGAAGAGGAAATGGAGAGACAGATGGGATAAGCAAGTTGCCCATATAGGTCATCTAAGAAGGGACAGACCTGGCATTGAAATCAAGGTAATGCAGATGATATCACTGAGTTGTGAAACATAATGCCAGGAAAAGCCTTCCCAGCTATTCCCAGGAGGACCCTTGAAAGAAAGTTCCAGGCATGACTTGGGTAGTCCAACTATCTTCAGTTATGCTTGGAGGCTGAATATTTCAAATCCCTCTGTTACATCAATAGAAGAGATCTTGTATATATTCTTCATCTTATAGAGGTAAATATTCCTGTTATACAAATTCTTCACACCCTTTGGCTTCAAAGTACTTATATATATGCTTATTTATGCATGTATTTATACACATATATTTATACATTTATTTATTTTAATTAATTTACACATGCAATAAACACATATGTATATACAAATACATACATAGAATATATAGTAATTTTTTCAATCTTTAACTTAATTGTTCTGTGCCAGCTCTACCCAGTGTTATGTTAAATGAACTACAAAGTTCAAATTTCAAGAACCATCTTGAGACCTCAAGCCATGAGGAAGTGCACAGAGTTGGTCTCTGAGTTAGTCTGCAAATATGTCACTTCATGGTTAACTAACTCCTAAGATTCCGAAGTCTGAGAGAAGCAGTGGCATCTTGAAAATATATTTATATTGTACATTCAATACATTTTGTGCCTTATGGTGCACACAGTTGTTCCTATTTTGGGAAATGGAAATATCTTTGGAATAATCTGCCCTTCTTTCTTTCTTTTATTTTCTGATTTAAAAATGTGACATTTGTGCATATGAAACCATAGCTAGATCCCATCTTCCCTGATTTCTTACTCAGTGATCTGCAGAGAACCTAGCTTTGTAGCAACCACTCTGGATTTTTTTGAGGGCCTTTCAGGTATCCCAGGTTCCAGATAATGGGGTCTCTACATTTCACCACCTTTAATGCTCCACTTCCCACATCAGCATCCCAAGCACTTTTGTACAACTCATAGTGTAAAGATCTGTAAATAGAGGTATATAGGAGGCCTTTCCCAGAATGTTTGAGTAACAACATTAGAGGATATGAAAATACTCAACAGTTGAGAAATCCAGTCACTCATTTCTCCTACTGAGAAAACTCTACCCAATCACTAGGTATAGGGAGACATTTTATTTTATGTTTTCCATGGGAGTAGTCAAGTCAACGGTCTGCTATCACATTATCTTGGTAACCTGGAGTTCATGGTTAAAAGTCAGGATTGAGGGATGGGGATCAAAGCACAGGGGAATATGGATTTTACCTGTCAGCCATGTGCTATGGACTTAGCAGACTCCTGCTGCAACACTGCTATACCTATAGATTTTGACAATTAATCTTCAGGTTAAATGATCCATTCCTACTATTCCAGGTGCTTCCCATTGGAAATAGCTTAATTTCACACATCAACAGCAGATACATACAGAAGTTATTTCATTTGCTTGGTCAATACTGCAAAGATGATGATGGAAAAATATGGATGAACCATACACATCATAACCCTGATATATGAATTGTGACACAATGTATCAAAGGGAGCCTCATAAGGCAAATTATTACCCTGGCACTTCTTCACAGAATTTTTAAAACTCAGAATAGACCATAGAAGAGTTAAAAGAGAGCACATGTACTATTCTGAGCCCTTTAATTTGTTTCCACCCAAAGCTCCTAGTAGTCCTATGAGTCAGGTTCTGTGTACCTTCTCTTTATATATGGATGGTGACAGAGATGGAGAGAGAGCTACTGACTTGGTCCAGATCCAGTATCAGGATGAGATCCATACTATGGCAGTTGATTACACCTTGAAGAACTACAGGGAATTTGAGGTGGATCAGATACTATGATATAAGTCATTTTAGGAACCTCATTTTTCTCAGCATAAAACAAGCTTTGCAATTCTA
The DNA here is from genome assembly GCA_004026745.1 of Myrmecophaga tridactyla. NCBI lineage: Eukaryota > Metazoa > Chordata > Mammalia > Pilosa > Myrmecophagidae > Myrmecophaga > Myrmecophaga tridactyla. The sequence goes on along the minus strand of PVIY010018362.1, from coordinate 37,707 downwards.
ACTGTTCATAGTTCACTTCCTTGGGACAATGTCTCCATGTCATAATAGCAGCAAACATAGTAAATCTGCAAGAATGACAAAAGAGTTTTCTTTACTTATATCATGAAATCCCTCCAACTTCCATTCTAGTGAGCACCTGGCAGATTCCACGGTGCAAGAAAATTGTTTAACTTTCACATAAAATGGTGCAAAAAAGTGCTGCAGGCTGCAGACAGGGAAGGAAAGTGCCCCTGATACAAGCCTAAAATTGGTACCAAAAAAGTAGAATCAAGTTTAAATAAATAATGGTCAGGGTCATTGAAATGTAAAATGTAATAAAAAATGTGAATTAGTTAGACTATCCTACAGTTAGATAGGCTGTAATTCTGGAATATTCAATCCGCTGAAAAATAGAGGAGGGGCCTGTGTGCTAAGCTTAGGATATAAATACCTGTGGCATTCTATTGTTTACCACGCCGACTACCAGATTTTTTTTGGGGGGATGCCTATTCTTGCAAGAACATGAATACATTCTTTTCTTCTCCACAACTGGGTGAGCACTTATTCTCCTTCAAGTACCATGCTCTTTCTGACAATTTGGGGATCCAAGGCTTAAGGAGGACCTCTGAGGATGAAGAGAGCCCCACTGATTAAGCAATCACATACTCTGCCATGGGGGCCCACCTCTGGCAGCCAGAAGAACCTGAGACCAGACGCTTAAATACACAGTGTGAAGAATAAATGGGGAATATCTGCTTCACAGTATCCAAATAACTCTTTGCACAGACCAAGGTAAGAAAAATGCTATTAAGTATTACCTTGGTGGTCGGGATGAATGATGATGAGCCTGGCCATAAGCAAGTGCAGAGATCCAATCCATGGTTCCCTTCTCCAGTGAGGGAAAGGGCTGGAGTTGAACAAAGCAAGATGGTGTGGAAACAAAGGAAACCAGTCAAGACTCAGAATAGGTAGAGGCAGTTGGCCAGTCAGGGTAAAAGGGAGGGAGAAACTATAAAATCTCTCCCCCAGGAACACTCCCCTGGATAGTCCATAGGGAGAGGTTGGAGCACTGGCAGACCACGGGGAAGAAAATGTACATTTGAACAAAATAAAGCATTGTGTGGCCCAATGTATTCTGCCCTAAGTACAGGGCGAATGAGGATTGACTTTGTTCAAGATCTTTACAGTCTCACTATACAGGGGATAAAATTGGCTGTACCCAAATCTCAGAACCTAAATAAAGCCTTTGAGGTGGCTCAAGGAAAATACATCTTAAACTATCCAGTAATTTGTAATTTTTAAAAGGGACTTTAAGAAGCTACCCAGAGTTACTTGTATTCTTGTAATTTTCTAGTTTTGTCTCTTTGTTTAAATAGAACTATTTCAAACTTGTACATGACCATTTGATGCAGAGTCTGGGTTTCTGTATAATAAATCCCTTTGCCAAATGCAGGTATTGCAGATTTGCTACTAACAGGTGTGAAGCAAATGGGTGGATAAAACTATCTTGATGTGGGGGCATTTTCCTGCAGGAGTTCAGTCTCAATGAAACTGTCAATACAGGAATTGGACTCCTAGGAGGGTTATGGTATCTTCTAACTGGACCTGCCAACAGCTTCTGTGCAATAATGTTGGCATTGTTTGAGGTTGCAGAAAAGATGTCTACTTTCTGATTTATTTAGGCAAGTAGCTAAGCCAAGGAGAGGTTGGGTGATTAAAGAGACACAAGGGATATTTGGTTAAGCTAAAGATGCATCTTTTCCATCAAAACCTTGTTGGGTATTACATATTTTTGAGGGATGAACTTCAACAAAACTCCCTCTGCTTACCTCCAAAAGTTGACAGACCAATAAGGAAATATTCAGGGATGGACTCTGATAGTCCTGTGGTGCAAGGATGTAAAGGGGTCTTGGGCAAACATTCAGAAAAATGCCCAAAAATAGATAAGTAGAAGGATAAACAACTAGGAGAATTATTAAGAAAGTCTCAGAGTGTATTTTATTTGTGAAGTTTTGCTGAATTTAACTTTACTGATGATGGTGGACCTTAAGACCCAATCAGACTCCTTTCTTTGCTTCTACATGTGATTTTAGATGCAGGATCACCTGTTCTTTCTTTGGAACAGCTGTGGGCATTTGTTTGTTGCTTGTCTGCTTTGAGGTATTGTATAAAAGGGAGGTGGGAAGCAGGTGAGCAAGGGGTGTTCAAAACTGCCCAGTATCAGTGCTGTAAAAATGAATGGTGCTGAAGTGTTGGGCCCATACCTGGCCATCCTGGGCAGTTGGGTTGTGCATCAGAGGGACAATGGGGACAGGAGCAGGATGGGTTGTTGCTGCCTCACATCACCAACCCGAATTCCCAACCCCATGGATGTTAGACCACAATGAATAAGAGAGCCGCGGCAGTAAGCCTTGAAGCCTAGGGTGCAGACTTGGCTATAGCTGCCCTGGTGGTAATGGCAAATATTTAAATAAGAACTTTGTAGGCTGAAATGAAGAAGGATTCTGTGTGAATAGCAATTGAACATGGGCCAGTCAGTCCTGAGACTGGCCAGCTTTCCCACTGCTGAAATTTGTGTCCCCCTCACACCTTTATCCCCTTTGGCTCAGACTGTTTCTGTATTTCACCTCTGCCTGTTTCCTTCTTGCTTTATCTTTAGTCCTTTATTGACCATGTGGTTAACTGCTTCCCTCTTCTAAGACCACAAACCCTCTGCCATGCATGGCCCACCCCCAGGCTCCCAGGACTGGAAGCCACTGGCCCTTCTGGCGAGGACCAGTACCAGGAGCTTGGCTGAGGGGCCAGTGCAAATGCTGGCTTCATGTTCCCAGGCTGCCCACCAAGTGCAGAAATCAAGTCATGTAACTTTATGGCTTTTTGTGCCTTGCCATTGGTTATAGTGGGTTGTAAGAATGGAAAAGGAAAGCAGAAACAAGTTAAAATCATATTAAGCACGGTCAACCACATGGTCAATAAAGGATTAAAGGTAAAGCAAGAAGGAAACAGGCAGAGGTGAAATACAGAAACAGTCTGGGCCAAAGGGGATAAAGGTGTGAGGGGGACACAAGTCTCAGCAGTGGGAAACCTTGCCACCTCAAGAGGAAATGCCTGAATTTAAAGAAAGAAGATCAGGGGATATCCATAATAAATTTTAAAAATTAGGGAGGTTAAGTCCTCCTTGTCTCAAGAATCCATCAGAAGCCTTTGATAAATCTAAAGGTGGACCCATTTCAAGGAGAACTGACATTTTCTTAGGGCAACTTGATCTTCTGCAATCCATATCACAAATGGAATCAAATTCACAGTAGCCCCTCACAGTTTCAGGGGTAAAAGGGAAAAGATTTAAAGTCTCCATTTTCAAACTTACTGATATCTATTGGGAAGATAAGCAAATTATAAACATTACTTTCCTGAAGCTGGGAGTAGCTTTTGGGGAAAGAACCTAATAAAATCCATGGTACTGGCTAATGGGCACAACCCCAAACTGCTGCATGGAGTAGCAGTGAGAGTGTTGAGGCACCTGTATATAAAGAAAGCCACTGCTAATCAAGACCAGGAGGGCCAGGGAAGGGACACATTGAAGGAAAACGGCCTTGGAGGCAAAACAATGGAGGTTCAGAACTAAAGTTGGGAGGGCTTGGGACAGGAGAACAGACCCAGAGAAGCACTTGGAGAGGGTGGCTTTGCCCCAAGGACAGAGGATGGGCTTCCACCTCATGGTGGGTGAGTGGTGGCATCCCAGGCCTTGGAGAGAGGGTTGGGCATATTCCTTGGGGATTTGGGGGCGTTTGGCTGCAACCACATGGAGGAGTTGAGCATATGCCCCAGAAGTGGAGGAGGGTTAGGGTGCCACCTCAATACTTGGAGAAGTTGGAGCCAGGAGGCATGTGGTCTCCCCAGTGTTCCCCAAAGTTGCATTCCGAGAGAAGTGGGTCAATGTGTAGGCCCTTGGAAAGGGCGGGACTGCCACTTTCTGAGGTCCTAAGGATAGATGACTCTTAGATTTTGAAGTCTACTGGAGTTTGCCCTGTGGGTTTTTCAAGGCTGCTTGGGTCTGGTAACCCCTGTGTTTCTTCCAATTTCTCCTTATGGGAGAAATGGGAATATGTATCTTATGTCTGTTCCTCCTTTGTATGTTGACAGCAGATTACTTTTTCTGAATTTTGCAGGTCCAGAGCCAGAGGAGGGTTTTATGTTAGGACAGACCATGCCTGTAGATGACTTTGCAAAGGACCTCTTCCCTAAAAATTATTTAATGTCTTTGTCCTCTACTCTGTCAGTGCTTGGGCACCTTGGCTTGCCAGATCAGACTCCATCTCTTGAATCTGCTGCCCATCAACACCAACCTGGCAGTTGGGTCCTCATCAAGTTGTGGAAAGTATCAAAACTCAAACTGGCCTGGGAATGATGTTGACAGCTGAATGACCATCTGGATGGCACAGAAAGGCTGGACTTACTACACTAAAGTGAAAGGACCAATACCTAAGCCAGATGATAAGTATCCAACAACACAGTCTGATTCCTGGGAAATAACTCCAACTTTGGACCCTTTAAAATCATGTTAAAGAGACAACACTTGGGAGAGTAAAAGTTTTTTATTTTTTTTTAATTTTGGGTTTGGATTTTGTTCTTTAGTCTAACATAGTTAATAGTGACCCTGGACAAAGTAAAGTCTTACCCAAGGAAGACAGATGAGGGATCTGTGGCCCAATTTAAAAATGAGAAATATTATACTAATCATAATGTTCCAAATTGGGAATGAAATAAGCCCTATCAAATTAGTAATGTATATAACTGAAGTTTAAAGCCCCATACTGTACAGTTTGATGAAAGGTAAACTCTGCAAAGTCACCAGGAAGGAGGTGGAACAAAGGGGGTTAAACAAAGGCTTTATTTCAGGAGGAAACAGAGCCACCCAGACCACATTTCAAGAGAAAGAGAAAGGTGGTTGCACCAAGATAGTGGGTGGGGATAGGTGTTTAAGGTTTAAGGTTTAAAAGTTGGGGGCAAGGGTTAGGCAAGTCCTTTTCAGCTAGTTTTCAGAATAGGGGGTTACGTTTGGTGTTGGGAGATTTCCATTGGTAAAGTTTAAAATTCCAACACTTCCTTAGGCATGCAGGGTTATAAATGCTGGAAGCCAAATAATAAATGAGGGGAGTTTACACAAGAATTCATTTGCTGGATAGTGGAGGCTGAATAATGAGTAATAACTGTAAGAAAGCAGCTGATTGAGGTTGAAAGAGATACTGGGCTGAGGCAGTTTGGGGTAAGAGAGGCTTTCTAAAATATTTGCTAGGGGTAGCTTACATCCTAGTGGAAGGAGTCTTATCTTCTAGGCCTTACATTTGATGCTTGACAAATAATAGATTGCAGAGACTTACCAAATCAATGTCAATTGGGTGGGAAAAACAAATACTAGTATCCAGAGCCATTATGGGGTTGGTACAGTCAAGCCTCTCATTGCCCATCCTGGAATGATGTATTATGGACTACCCAATTTCAAGGATGAAATGTGAACATGGAATTAATTTCACAGACCTAAAGGCAGTGTAATCTCATGATAACCATCAAGAAATCAAACAAATATCTATCAGGGGGTGCAGCAGAGATGCAATAATAGTTAACAGAATCTATGGGATGGGGGAAAACCTCACTGAAAAACACCCACTGGAAAGATTCAGGATACAAGTTCTTTCCCTAGCCAATAACTCCCTCTCCAATTAACTCTTAAATAGTGCCTAAGGACTCAGCTAAAAATTAGTTTCCCAATCCAGAATAATCCCAAAGTTGTCAGGGCAGATAGAACAGAAAACTTGGAGCAAACTAGAGTGTAGGGATAGGATAGGGTGCAAAGAAACAAATGCCTGAGTGGAATGGATCATATGTCCAGTCCAGAGTCTGAACAAAAGCAGCAGTTATGTTTGTGCAACAGCCTGACCCACTTTCCTTATTGTGCCCTTTCCAAAGGGTATGGAGGAACACAACAGGAGTCCAAGTGCATTTACTTTTTCAGAATACTACTCCTGTCAAAAATTGAAGTAGATTTTCCTCCCTTTTCCCTCCAATCAGGGATGGAAAAGTCAAAGTCATACTGACTTCTTGCCTCAGTTAAGGAAATCACTCTGCCTATCTCTCTAGATGGGAAGAAGGGCTCCAGGACTTTGGGACCATGGCCTCATGTACCCAAACATGGGATGTGACTGAGGACAGTAATAGCAATTTCTCCAGTTTAACCAGACCATAAGCAGACCTTTGGTGTTATCGTGAAAAAGGCATCATCCAACCTGTTTTTCCAAAGAAGGTGAGAAGGACCTGTGCTCTGGTCCAATTGGCCATCCTATTCACCCTGCATTTAAAAAGGAGGAGGATTGAGTTAAAAAGTATAGGGGCTCCAAGGGAAATCTCAGATGAGTTTAAGGTTAGAAATTAAGTAGCTGAAGAATTTGAATCAACCTTATTTTGGTGCTCACCATCAACAAAAATGTAGATTGGATTAATCAAATTAATTGCCAAATATGCAATTGAAGGAAGATCAGAAGAGTTGTATGTTATTAGCCAAATGACATGGAAAAATAATATGTCCCTAGACATGATATGAGCTGAGAAGGAAGGCATTAGCTTTATGGCCAAGGGTAGTTATACATTTATCTCAAAATAATTCAGCCCCAAACGGAACACTTAGCAAAGTTCTACAAGTCTGAGTGTCTTATCTAAAGAATTGGCAAAAAATTCAGGCATAGATGTCCCCATCATGGGTTGTTTAAAAGAAAACCAGTCTAGGAAATGGAAAGGGGTGGCACTATCCATGTTAACTTCTTTAATCACCCTAGCTGGGGTACTCATAGCACTTGAGTGCTTCATTATCCCATGCGCCTGAGGATTAGTTCAGAGACTCATTGAGGCTGCCTTAACCAAGCAAATGTCTGTTCAGTACAATTTCCTTAAAAAAGAAAATCCCTATAATGAAAAGTGTGCAAATGTTCTTATCAAATTTGAAGAAAGAAAAAAGTGTATAAACTAAAAAAGTTCTAAAAAAAAGAGGGGAGATTTGTAAGAAAATTAAGTTTAGCTTTCACACAAGATGGTGCAAGAAAGGGCTGCAAAACAACTCAGGGAGCAGGGAAGGAGAGCACCTCTGATGTAAGCCTAGAATTGGCACCAAAAATGTAGAGAGAAGTTTAAATAAATAATGGCCAGGGTCATTGAAACATAAAGAGTAATAAAAAGTGGGAACCTTCTCCAGGAAATTTGGTTAGACTATCTGCATAAACTGTAACTTCTGGAATATCCAATCAGTGGAGAAATAGGAGAGGGGTCTGCATGCCAAGCTTAGGATATAAACACCTGTGGCATTCTATTGTTTGGAGCACCAACCACCATTTTTTTGGTGGGCACCCATTCTTGCAAGATTGTGAATAAATTGTTTTTCTTCACAATCAGGTTAGTGCTTATTCTCTTTCAAGTATTGTGTACTTTCTAACACATGAGTCAGTTTCCAAGGAGTAAGCTGTGGAGGAGGGACTTCAGTCACCCCTCCTTATGACTTAAGCAGCCACCTGCTAAACTTTTTTGACCCAAGCAACTCTGTGTACCCTGAGCTGGGAACATGGGATTGGGCCTGCCAGGCTTCCAGGTGTCAGTGAGATAATGGGCAGGTCTCCTAACTCGATGTCCAACAACTTCATCAACAAAACTGTGGATATCTCTTAACTGGACAGGGCAGAAAGTTGGTGCACTGGAGGTAGGAAGGACTCTGGCTAAATGGGGCCAGCAAAGAGCCCCATAGGAGGTCACAGATACCTTTTGTGATGCACCAGGAGTTTGGTCCTGGACTTGTGCAGACAGGTGGGGGTGGGGGCAAAGGTGTGATGTGAACAGGAGTCAGGTCATAGAAGGGACTCCAGAGCTCTTGCTCTTTCTTCAGGTTCTTCTTTCTTTACCTTCAATATTGACTGTGCTGAGATGTTCACTTCACCCAGGCTCAGTCTCTGGACATTGAACAGTCTGAATACAGTCTCAGGTATTTAGTTATTGAAGGATTAGGCACATTTTCACAATGAAGCAGAGCCCAAAACTTCCTGAGCTGTGAACCACCAGCCAGCAGAGGGAGCGCAAAAACACTTTTTCTGACCGAACCATGCTGGAAACACCTCCTAGCTCATTTCCCCCACTAGGCGCCACAACCACAGGAAGGACAAGCAATTTCTCCCTGTGGGACCCCCGGAGGAGGCGCCCATAGCTCGTGGAGTACTTGGGCCACGTGCAATGTGAGTAAATAGCTTCTTGTTCATGCCTGAGACTGAGCAAGGGAATTTGTTGCTGTTCTCTGAGGTTTATCTTTAAATAGCAAGCACAGAATCTTCATTTTATGCACTCTTTTCATGTAGTTCATTCTCCACTTTCTTAAGAAGAGGTGTATTAGCAAAGCGTCTGCTCATCGGGGGTTTTTCCAGGTCAGAAACTGGGATTATTTTATGGAATCTACTCTTTCTAGTGACAATCCTAATAGGGATACACAGAGAGGGGAAAATCATTCTAAAATACTGAAATTGATAGGTAAAATGTACCAACCTTCCAGTGGAGTAGTTGAGGGACCAGCTGAGCCACATCTCAGAGTCCGAAGTGAAAGGGGAAATGGTATATGCCTTTGTTATTTACTTTTTTGTTTAATTTTTCCTGCAAAAATTATGTAGTTGAAAAAATGTTGAAGAGCTTACAAATAGGGTAATACAACCCCCAATATTAATGTTAAATGCTATTTACCTCAAATTCCATCATTCATAACAATTTTACTTTCATGGTTTTAATAAAAGCAAACTTTTGAGTAAAGTTTTTGAAATATACCTTTTAAATTTTTCTGTTTTCAAATGTTATAATTTGCAATTTCTTTTCACTAAGTAATGATCTTAAGTTACTTTTAAATTTAGCTCACAAAAATACCTTAGTTTTAGTGTGACTGATACTATACTATTTATAAAGGTAGATTGATAGAGGTGATAAATGCAAAGAATGAGAATGACCTAAGTGTCCCTGATACTCACATGGGAGTACTCACATGGGAATACTCACACGGGAAAAGAATGAAATGTGACACCTGCCATACTGCATACAAAGAATTAAAAAAGACTGCTGAAGTGGAAAGAGATAGATAATCCTGAGAAGCACACAAACACAGACAGGCAAAAAAGCCAAGTGCAGAAATATAACTAAAGTCTGATCCACCTCCTGAAAGCCTAGTGAGCAAAAAAATTCTGGAGTAGCACATCCCTGGTTTAGAGAATGGATTTATATAATATATGGTTTTCTCCATGTCTTTCAACGTGGGTTAAAATACAGTCAGTCTCCAAAATGTGCAGCATGGGAAGGATTTTTTGTGTGAAACTGAAATGCAAATACCTCACTATTTCCACAAAGATCCCAAATCATTCAGGACACCAATGACACACTGCAATCAATATAATAATGACACATTTACTATGTAATAACATCTAAACTCTTAAAAGGCTAATCGCTTCAAAATTTTGATGAATTGCATTTAGGTAGATTTGAGTACTTTAGTGCCATGAGAGTGAAATGAATGTTTTATTTTTATTTCACAAAATTGTAGAATCTTTCATTTTCATATCTGTATTATATAGGAGGATAAATTATATTGTTTTTTGAGATGTTTTGCAACTCAGGCATTATGGAAAGAAATATAATTACATATTTTGTAATAGAAAAAGTCCACACTCAATATGAAGAAATGAATAATAGCTGAAGCATTTGCTCTGGAGAAAAAAATAAATGTAGTCTATTGATGACTTTTTAAAAAATAATCTTGAAATCTACCATTTAGAACATTTGATTTTGTAAACATTTCCTTTTCTTTTTGCTACTAATGTCATTATTATTCAATATTGTATTGCTTCTGGTAAAGAAATGTATTGCGACTGAAACTTTATATAATTAATATGTGTTGGTTGTCTTTTGCCAATAATATGTTTGCAGACATAGAAAGCACAACCTTCTAGAGCTTAAAAGCAAAATGAAAATTAATCAGACAATTGGGTAAAATGGTTACATGCAAAAATAATAATAGTTTTTTTCCAAATTAGCAATAGACTGGAGAACAACTAGCAACAACTAGAAATGGAAGTTGAAGGAAATGGTCTATTCACAACAGCAACATAAACAATAAAATAAATTTAACAAGAAAAGTCCCATGTGAAGAAAACCATAAAATATTATTGAAAGACATAAACAGCATTCTGAATGAATGAAAATATATAACATGTTCTCAAAAGTTATGTGACATTGATGCTCATTCCCCCAAAAAAGAGTTTATAAAGGGAATGATTTCCAATTAAGGACCTAATAGGGTTTTGGGGGATGTTGGGAGATGGACATGGGTGATTTTAAAGTAATTTATTTTGAAATAATATCAAACAATATAAAAAAATACAAGAGTGGGTACAAAGATTTGCTGATCCCATTACTAAGTTTCTCCAGCTGTTAGGATTTAACCATATTTGATCATGAACAAACATTTCATAAAAATACTCCATTGTATTTAATGGCAAAACAAAGGCGTATTCCTAAAAAACTTCAAATCAGAAATCAACTTTGATTCAATGCTATAAACTCACTTACAGACCCCTTCAATTTTTATCCATTGTTCCATCCTTCTCAAACTCTCTAAAAATATCTATTTTTTCCAGTTAATTTCAATATGGAACTCCTCCTGAGGTTCTTTTATTTTTACATCTTTGACAAATTTAAGGAGCACATATGACCTAACCTTCATCTGCTCAGTGTTCCCTTTTGAGATTTAGGCCCAACATTCCCAGTAGAAACCCAGTCTGAAGCTATGCTTTACTTACTGCCTTCAATCAAGCATGATCAGAGATCCACTTTCCTCACACATCAGTGGTGTGAATTTTATAACCTGTTGAAATTTCTTAAAGTTCTTCCATATGAAAAAACATGCTTTCGCTTTGTATTGTAATGTCATTTTATGAAAATGTATTTTGAGATTATATCAATACTGTGGTCTCCATTCATCCTCCACCCACAATCCTTTCAACCCAGTCAAACACCCTCTAATGGTTGCCATCCTGTCATATTTTCCATTTCCAATAGAGATCTGTATTTTATTTGGCTTTCTGCCTTACAAAGGTTTTGCTTGCTCACTGGCTATGTTACAGCACTCAAACATCATGCATTCTATTTTAGTCAATGTATTCTCATCTGTTATTTATTTAATGCTTAAATTGTACCGAATTGCCCTAGTGGGATCTCCTACAAGATGATTCAAGTGAGGCCTCAAGTAATTCACCTTTTCTTATTCTAGGTGAGATTCAAGAAGAGAGGATCAAATTATACTTGATTTCAATTTCCATATTGCATCCTATGATACAGGTCTTATTTCTTTCATTAAGGTTTGTAGGCATCCATCTTTGGATATTTGAAATTCACCAGTACCATTCTAAATTTTCTTTTAATGTACCCCTTTAGTCCTAATGTCAATGTATCCTAAACCTAAAGGGCTCACTTGGACACAGATATCTCATCATGTCATTTTTCTTTAAATTTGTCAATGCATGCACTGTTCTTAGAACAAGGACTATAGGGCTTACAATTGTCCTCAGACCCTGAATTCTTCTCTCTGTCATTCTTTGCCATCCAGTCTACCCCAATTGTCTGCAGTCCATTCTACTCTCAATTTGTGCAAAGAACAGTCTGTTGTTGCTGAAATTTTGTGCATTTTCTCATTAAACTAGTTTGTATACCAGGCGAATTTTCTAGGACTTTTGCCAAGCTCAATACTTTAAATTTCACCAAGCACATCTGTTCTTTCCAAGAAGATTGTCCCATCCCAAAAATGATGTCCTTTGATACTATGTACATAATTAATATTGACATTTTTTAACTTTAAATTATCCTTTGTAAACTAAACTTAAATACTGCAGGGCAGACAATTGACTGTTTTGTTTGCCTGTATATTTGCATTGACCAACACAGCCTTGACTCAAAGAGATTATTAATTCCTTTAAAAATGTTGCATAATAACTAAGCTAGAAAGACAAAAGGTAACATGAAATTATAAATAATATAAAAAGTAGAATACATGATTACATAAAATACCTGCTTTTCAAAAATATGCACTTTTTTAAATAAGTGAATTTTTAAGAGTAAATATTGTAAAGTGAACAAGGTGGGTTTCTGGGAATTGGCCATATTGTCAAAGATATCTAATCTGTTGGGGCAGAAACGTTTGTAGTGTTTTCTTAAAAAAACATTTTATTTCTGTGAGGTTGTTAGAAATGTCACCACTTTTGTTGCTAACTTTAATGAATTGTTTCTTCCCTCTTTTATTCTTTATCTAGCTATCAGATTTTCAAATTTGTTGATCTTTTCAAAGACCAACTTTTATTGTATTGATTCTGTTGTTTTTCAGTTCTCTAATTTACCTGTGACCTAATCTTTATTTCCTTCCTTCTACCAGATTTGGGTTTAGTTTGCTCTTCTTTCACTATTTCCTTAAGTTGTAAATTCTGGTATTAATTTAAAATTGTTATTCTTTTTAAATGCAGTTTTTTTGCATGGGCAGGCACCAAGAATTGAACCGAGGACTCCAGCATGACAGGTGAGAACTCTGACACTGTGCCACCGTTGCCCACCCTAAATACAGGTGTTTATGCCTAAATTTCTCTATTAGCAAGATTTTCAGTGCATCCTATAAGTTATGTTGTGTATTCAATTTTGTATATCTCTAAGTGTTTTCTATTATTCCTCATGATTTCATCTGTGACCCTTTGTTTGTTTGAGCATGTCATTCAATTTCCACAAATTTGTGGAACTTCCCACTTTCCCTTTTGTTATCAATTTCTTATGTCATTTCACTCAGTCAAAGAAGTTACTTATGTTTTCAGTGTTTTTTATATAAGTTATAGGGTAACATATGATCTATTCTGTGAATGTTCCACATGGACTTCAGAAGAATGTATATTCTGCTGGAACTAGTTGGATTATAGTGTTGTTTAAGTCCTTTATTTCCTTATCAATCATCTGTCTATTTTTTCTATTCATTTGTGAAATGGAAAATTGAACTGTCCAACTATTATAATAAAACTATCTACCATAATAAAGAGTTATATGTCCATCCAAATAGACACATATTTATTTTTTCCTTCATATATTTTGGTGCTCTGCTGTTCCCTGCGTATAAGTTTATAATTTTTACATGTTCTTGATAGGTTGACACTTTCATATATATACAAAATATAGTTCTTTGTTTTTATAACTATGTTTGTTTTAATTTTTATCTATTATTCTAGTGTACCTATTTAATTTCTAGGTATTACTTGCATGTAGTCTCTCATTACTGTTTTCCATACCTTCATTTTCAACCTCTCTGGCCTTTGTATCTAAAGTGGTTCTCTTACAGGCAATAGATGGTTGCACTAAGCTCTGTTCTAAGTAAATAATTTCTTTAAATGAAAATTTATTAAGATAAATGAGAATAGAGCATGGCATAATGAATAAAATTACTTACAATGAAAGTCATAAAACTTCCATTTTAATTGATTTCTATATGTATTTTTTATTATTAAATCCTCCATTATTTTGTAGTGTGCCATTTTAATTCCCTTCTCATTTTACTTTTTCCTTTAATGTTACTGAAATAATTTCTAAATTACACGGTGTTCTAGTTTGCTAGCTGCCAGAATGCAATATACCAGAAACAGAATGGCATTTAGAAAGGGGAATTTAATAAGTTGCAATTTTACAATTCTAAGGTCATGAAAATGTTCCAATTAAAACAAGACTATAAAAATGTCCAAATGAAGGCACAAGAGGTTACATTCACTTAAGAAAGGCCTATGAAGTTCAGGGTTTCTCTTTCAACTGGAATGGCACATGGTGACTATGGCAATGCTGCTTGCTTTCTCTCCAGGCTTCTTGTTTCATGAAGCTCTCTTGGGGGCATTTTCCTTTTTCATCTCCAAATGTCTCTGGCTTGTAGTTCTTGAGATTATATTTCTTATTGAGTTAGTTTAGTCAATTTGTGTGTCTCTGGGAATTTGTCCATTTCATGTGTTATCTAATTTTATTAGCATACAATCATTCTTAATATCCTCTTACAATCCCTTTTATTTCACTATTTCCCCTTTCAGTTCCAGTATTTTTGTTATTTGTGTCCTCTCTTTTTGTTTCTTTATCAATCTACCTAATCTTTTTCATGAGTCTGGGTTTTTCTATTTTCCTTTTCATTCATCTTAAGATTTTCCACAATTCCTGGTGATTTTTTTCTTTGCCACATTGGTTTCTTATGAATGCATTGTTTAATTTCTACATATTTGTAAATTTTCATGTTCTCTTGTTATTGATAATTAGATTCATTTCATTTTGTTCAGGTAAGTGCCTTTATATGATTTCAATCTTCTAAAATTTGTTGAAACTTTTATTCCAATATGTTTGTGATAAAATTTACAGTCTGTCTTAGGCAATGATCCTTCTTCACTTCAGAAAAATATTTACTCTGTTGTTTTCAAACATATTTGTGTAACCTATTTCTCACACTCTCCCTCTCTATTTATGTTATATACAACTATATATGTCTGTTGCATCTACTTGGTACATATTATTATTCAAGTCCCCTTTTTCTTTTGGCCTTCAGTGTGGATGTGCTAGCCATTATTTAAAGTGATTTTTGAAATCTTCTACTATTAATATGGAACCACCTATTTCTCCCATCAATCTGTGAATATTTGCTTCACATATTTCAGGCCTCATAATTGGTGTTTACATGTGTTTTATCCTTAAATTTTATTGTGATATATTGACATATCATATATGTATACAATGTCTCAAAGTAGCATCCTCTGTTTGTGCAATCATCATTACACTTAGTTTTAGACCATTTTCATTGCTCCAGAAAGAAAAATGACACATAGACATATAAAACAAATCATCCCATATCACTTATCTCCTCTATTGTTGACCTCTAGTATTGGTGTGGTACACCTATTACTGTTGATGAAATAATATTAAGGTATTACTGCTAACTCTAGTCCATAGCTGACAAAGGTATTTTCCCCATATATCACTTATATTAACTCTTTATACAAGCATTGTATATTTGTACTAGTTCATAAAAGAAATTGATTATATTTGTAGTGTTAATTGGTGACTTACTATTTCTCTATCAACCTCTTTCAACCAAATTCACCTACAATAGAGAACTATTACTTATAATCCCAAAAACAAGCTACCCTCACCTCTACATATTTCCAAACATTTAAGTTCAACCTGGATAAAAGTTCTATGTGCAATAGGTAATTGTCCCCCTCTTCTCTAACTTCCGGCTATTTCTATGTACCCTATATTCTATGTTTTAAGATGGAGATTACATATTCTATTTATGTTAGTAATTGATTCTTTTATCAATATTTATAGGGTCTTTCTTTGTTCTTCCTAAGAATATTTGACTTTTAGTCTATTTTGTCTGCTGATTATTTAACCATCCCCACTCTGTTTTGGTTACAATATTCATGGAATATTTTTTCATCCTTTCACTTTTGACTAATTTGTGTCTTCGAATTTAAGGTGTGTCCCTTGTAAGTAGAATAGAGTTCTCCCTTCTGCATCACAGGGGTTAGGGAGCAAGTGGTGCCCCCACAATGTATAAAACCTGCATACAATTTTTTGGTCCTCTACTCAGAGAAGAAGTCTGAATTTTTTTCTGTTTACAATAACTTATTGGCATTGAAACATACATATTGGTATTACATAATACTATACATAAATTTTATGCATTTCTGAATTCCTAGACATTTTTTATGCTGTCTAGTGGCCTTCACATGTCAACTGCAGCTTCTGCATAACTCCACTAAAGGTCCCATTTAATTTCTTATGCTAACCTGTGATATATTGAATACATGATGGAGAAAGTCATGCTGTAGATGGGATAACTTAGTTTCTGTTTGAGATATTTAAGGCATTTACATATTTTTATACATGATTAGGCACCAGGAAATGAACCCAGGACCCTTGCATGGCTGGCAAGAATGCTGCCACTGAGCCATTGTGGCCTGCCCTAAGACAGTTACTTTTAAAAAACTCCTGGTAATTCAGGACTTCTGAAAATTTTGGTATTTGGGTTTTCTAAGTCATAATTTTTTGTACTTCAATTATTGCATTACTTCCTCCTTTTTAATTTGGTTGATTTTTTAATGAACCACTGCAGAAATACTTCTCATTTCCTTTTTTGCATATTTTTCTGATATTTTCTTTGTGATTACCATGGAGTTTAATTTAACATCCTGTATCTAATAATCTCTTTAGATTTTGATACAACTTAACTTCAAGATGATCCACAAACTTTGTTCCTCTATTTCTCTATTCACCCTTCTTTATAAAGTTCTTGTCCCAAATTATGTGTTTATTCCTTTTGAGTCTGAAACCATGCATTTTTCATTACTTTAATGCATTTGCCTGATATATTCTCTATGTGGAGTTGCATACCAAAAATACAATAAAATAGTACTGAAATTTAAAATTACCAACATAATTTCTTTATTGGAGATTTTTCATGCTTCTTTGATCATCTGTCTTGTATCCTTTCCTTTCACTCTTAAGAACTCACTTTGGTTTGGCTGGTAGGGCAGATCAAATGATGCATACTCAACTTTTGTTTATCTGAGAATATCTTATTCTTTTCCTCAGTTTTGGAAAAGAGCTTCTCTAGATATAAATAGTGTTGCTTTATAATTTTTTCAGTACTTTATAAATTTTTTTTCAGTGCCTTATGGTGTCCAAGGTTTAGTTCCTTTATTTTTAAAACACTTTTATGGAGATATATTCACACACCATCTTGGTGTATATTCACATACCATACAATCCATCCAAAGTATGCAATCAATGGCTCTCACAGTATAATCAACAAGAATTGTGCATTCATCATCACAGGCAATTTTCAAATACTTTCATTCCTTCCAAAAGAAAATCTGATGCACATTATAGCCCTTTATTATTGAAACTTAGCATTGGTGTGGTGTCTGTTTTACAGTTGATAAAAGAATATTAAAATATTTTTGTTAACTGTAGTCCATAGTTTGTTTTAGGTATAATTTTTCCCAGCTATCACCCTATTAGCATCTTGTGATAATGACATACATTTGTACTAGTTCATAAAAGAATATTCTTATTTTTTTACTACTAACCAGTGTCATTATCTGTTTTAGCTAGCTTTCCTCCTAGTGACACACATGACACTAAATTTCCCCTTTTAACCACCATCACATAATTCAGCAGTGCTAATTAGAATCACAATAATATAGTATCATCATCACCTTTCATCCACTTCAAATTATTATGAATCAATGTAATAAAAAGTTCTACCAAAATATGCATCATCTCCCCATTTTCTACCCTCCTGGGTCCTGGTACCTTATATTCTAGATTATGGCTCTGATTTTGTTTATTATTAGTTCATATTAGTGAGATCATAAAATATTTGTCCTGTTGTGTCTGGCTTACTTCACTCAGCATAATGTACTCAAGGTTTACGTGTGTTGTTACAGGCATCAGGAATTCATTCCTCCTTACAGCTGAATGATATTCAATTATATTTATTGTTTATACCTCATCAGTTGATAAACATGGGTTGTTTCCATCTTTTGGTAGTTGTGAATACTGGTGCTATTAGCATCAGTATGCAAATGTCTGTTCATGTCCCTGCTTTCAGTTCTTCTGGGTATATACACAGTAATGGTATCACTGCATCATATGACAGTTCTTTATTTAGCTTCCTGAGGAATGGCAAAACTGTCTTCCCCAGCAAGCTGCACCATTTTACATCCCCTCCAGCAGTAAATGAGTGTTCTTATTTCTTTATATCCTCTCCAACACTTGTATTTTTCTTGTTTTATTTAAATATTGGCTATTCTAGTAAGTGTGAAATGATAGCTCATAATTTTGACTTACATTTCCCTAATAGGTAGTAATGCTGAGCATGCCTTTGCACGCATTTTAGTCATTAGTATTTCCTCTTTTGAAAAATGTCCATTGAAGTCTTTTGCTCATTTTTTATTGGATTTGACATTTTAACATTGAGTTGTATGGTTTCTTTGTATAATCTGGGTAATAAATTCTTATTGGATTTGTGATTTCCAAATATTTTTTCCATTGAGTAAGCTGACTTTTCACATTCTTGGCAAAGCGCTTTGAAGCACAAAAGTATTCAATTTTAAGGAGGTTGCATTTATGTATTCTTTCTTTCATTGCTTGTGGTCTTGGGTGTAAGGTCTAATAAACCTTTATCCACCACATGTTCTACTTACATTTTCTTCCAGGAACATTATGGTCCTGTCACTTTCATTTTGGTCTTTTATCCATTTTGAAGTAATTTTTGTGTCAGGTGTGAGATAGTGGTCCTCTTTCTTTGTTTGGATATGGATGTCTCTCAGTTTTTCCAACATTTGTTGAAGAGACTTTACTGTCCTAGTAGAGTGGACTTGTCAGACTTGTCAGAAATCAATTGTTCAAAAATGTGCAGGTCTAATTCTGAACTCTCAATTGCTTCCATTGATCAGTATGTTTATCTTTATGTCAGGTCCAGGCTGTTTTCATCATTGAATGTTTGTAATGAGCTTTAAAGTTAGGAAATGTGAGTCCTCCAACTTCTTTCTTCTTTTTCAAGATGTTTTTGGCTATTCTGGGCCTCTTAATCTTCCCAATGAATTGGATAATTTCCTTTTCCTCTTCTTCAACATCAGCTATTGATATTTTGATCAGGATTGCCTTAAATTTGTAAATCAATTTTGGTAGAAGTGACTTCTTAACAATATTTATTCTTCTAATACATGAACAGGGAATGTCCCTCAATTTATTTAGTTCTTCTTTGATTCCTTTTAACAATATTTTGTTGTTTTCCAAATACAGGTCCTTTATATACTTGGTTAATTTATTCCATGATATTGATTCTTTTAGTTGCCATTGTAAATGGAATGTTTTTAGTCTTGATTTCCCCTTCAGAATGCTCAGTACTAGTGTATAAATACACTACTGATATTTGCATGATGCCCTTGTATCTCATCACTTTGATGAACTCATGTATTAGCTCTGGTAGTTTTGTTGATTTTTTGAAAATTTATATAGGTGGAATCATATTATCTGCAAAGAGTGAATGTTTTAATACTCCCTTTACAATATGGATCCCTTTTATTTCCTAATATCTCTAGTAGAACTTTAAGCATGATGTTGAATAACAGTGGCGATGTGGGCATCATTGCACTTTTAAAACATTAGAGGGAAAGCTTTCAGTTTTTCACCATTGTGTATGATGTTTATGTGGGTTTATCATATATGCCCTTTATCATGTTGAGGAAAGTTTTTATTCTTATCTTTGGAAGTATTTTACAGAAGCATATTCAGTTTTGTCAAATACTTTTTGTGCATCAACTGATATGATCATGTGAATTTTTGCCTTCAAATTTTACATGTATTATATTGTTTTTTCTTGTATTGTGCCAAACCTTGTATTTCTCAGATAAAATCCATTTGGTTGTGGTATCTAATTCTTTTAATATACTGTTGGATTTGATTAGAAAGTATTTTGTTGAGGATATTTGAATCTGTATTCATTAGATAAATTGTTGCATAATTCTTTTCTCTTGTAGCATCTTTACCTGGCTTTGGTCTTAGGATGATGTTGGAATAGTAGACTGAATTAGGTAGTATTCTTCAATTTTTCAAAGAGTTTGAGCTCAATTTATACTAAATACTTCATAGAATGATTGGTTGCATCCACCTGTGAAGCCATCTGGCCCTGGGTTTACTTGGTGGGGAGGATTTTGATGATAGATTCAATCTCTTTTCTTGTAACTGGCCTGTTGAGGTCTTCTATTTCTTCTAGAGTCAGGGTAGGAGTCATATAATTTTAGGAATATGTCCATTTTATCTAAGGTGTCTAATTCTTTGGCATATAGTTGTTCCAATATGCTCTTATGCTCCTTTTAATTTCTGTGGGGTCAGTAATAATTCACCCCTCTGATTTCTGAGTTTATTTATTTGCATCTTCTCTGTTTTTGATTCTTCAGACTAGTGAAGTTCGTTAATTTTAATGATCCTCTTAAAGAACCAACTTTGCTTTTATTGAGTCTCTATTGTTTTTGGTTCTCTATTTCATTTACTTCTGCCCTAATCTTTGTTTCTTTCCTTCTGCTTGCTTTGAGATTAGTTTTCTATCATTTGTCTAGTTTCTTCAGGTGTTTCATTAGGTCTTTTATTTTAGTTCTTTCCTCCTTTTTATTGTAGGTGTTTAGGGCCACAATTTTCCTTCCTAGCACTGCCTTCACTGCATTCCATAAGTTCTGATATGTTATGTTCTCATTTTCATTTGTCCTGAAATATTTATTGATTTCTCTTGCAATTTCTCCTTTGACCCACTGATTTTTTATTGTTTCTAAAGCAGAAGAAATTAATGTTACTAGTAAAGAAAAAGTGCATAATATGAAAAATAATTTTATGATTTAATTCAATAGAAATTAAGACATTTCATTTTAGATTTTTGGAATGTTCACTCTAATTGTGGATAAACAAATATAAATATAACAATTTTTTAAAAAACTTCCTTCTCACTATTTGTAATTCAAATATAAATATTTAGGATCAGTATGAAAAAAGAAACAAGTCAAATAGTGGGAAAGTTTTCCCCAAGTTGGTGAAATTCTGGAGAATGTCTACAAAACTGTCAGGTAACCCAATCATGGCTCATAATATAAGCACATACATTCTTTCAAAATATCACAGTAAGAGATGCACAAGAATTCTTGCATGTAGGAGCTAGCTATAGATGAATAAAAATGTAGACTGTGACAGAGACGT
This sequence comes from Myrmecophaga tridactyla, assembly GCA_004026745.1. Taxonomy (NCBI): domain Eukaryota; kingdom Metazoa; phylum Chordata; class Mammalia; order Pilosa; family Myrmecophagidae; genus Myrmecophaga; species Myrmecophaga tridactyla. The sequence goes on along the minus strand of PVIY010018362.1, from coordinate 16,857 downwards.
ATATTAAGTGAAAGAAGTCAAAGTAAAGACATTTCATAGAGGGCTGCAGTATGGAGTCAATAGAAACTATGTGATAAGATGCAGATGAAATATATTACAAAGAACATACCTACCCTCTTGATCTTGAGGAGATGTTACAAACTTTTTAATGCTTCCAAATCATTCATGTCCATTTACTTAAAAATACTTTGTACAAAAAATATACAAATTATCAACAGAGCAAATGTAGTGATTTAAGTCCTTAATGCCTTTAGGATGTGTGGGTGCTCTGCTTAGGCTCTCCATCTGGATCTCTTAAAGAGCCAACAGAAGTACAAGTCAACCATACTCAATGCCACTTTAATACATAAAAGCATTCATTGTCGTGTAAAAGCAGGCTTGTCATTTCCCAGCTCTTCCTCTCTGTGGACAGATCTGCTTAGTGCTACAGTTCAGTGTTAGGCAACTCTTTGTTTCCACACTAAAACGTGTTACCAATAGCTTTGTCAGTAAAAGAAATCAAGTATCCACTCACCAGTCATTTGTCTTCCTTTTACTCAATAATGCAGTGTTTTAAAGAGATGTTTTTAAGTGGTTCCTCTTAAATCCCAGTAGCAGCAATGGGCTAGGTGCTGGTCCAGGTATTACAGGGAATAAAATGGACAATTGAACAAAAAATTCTTTCTTCCTTTCTGCTTATGTTCTGGCAAAGCACAGATAGAAAAACAAAGACAAATCCTGTAGAAAACAAAATCTCTTCAATATGAATGAAGTAATAACTCAAATTATAAATTACAAATCTATATTTTCATATTGGATCATTGTTCCAGTTTGAAAAGATGTATGTGCCCTAGAAAGGCCATGTTTTAATCCTAATCCCATTTTGTAAAGGGAGCCATTTCTTCTAATCCCTATGTAGTACTGTATGTTGGAAACTTTAATTAGATTATCTCCATAGAGATGTGACTCACTCAAGAGTGGGTGTTAAACTGGATTAGGTGGAAACATGTCCCCACCTATTACAGGTGGGTCTTGATTACTTTACTGGAACCCTATAAAAGAAGAAATATTTGGGAGGAGCCTGGAGATTCAGAGAGAGCAGAGAAGGATGACAGAATGCCACAGAACCATGAAGCAGAGAGTCCACTGGCTAGTGACTTTTGGAAATGAAGAAGAAAAATGTCTCCCATGGAGCTGGAGAGGAAGCTAACAGATCATGCCCTGTGCACCATGTGCCCTTCCAGACAAGAAAGAAACCCTGACTGTGTTCACCATGTGCCTTTCTATTTGAGAAAAGAACTCTGAAGTTCATTGGCCTTCTTGAATCAAAGTATCTTTCCCAGGATGTCTTAGATTGGACATTTCTATAGATTTGTTTTAATTGGGACATTTTTTCAGCCTAAAAACTGTGAACATGCAACTTATTAAATTTTCCTTTTTGAAAGCCGTTGATTTTCTGGTAGCTAGCAATTTAGAACAGTCATATATCAAAGCAAAACACTTATTGATGTTTGGATATATCAAAAAATTCAGTGTTCTAATTTGCTAGCTGCCAGAACACAATATACCAGAAATGGAATATTGTGCTAGCTTCTTCTCCTGGCTTCCAGTTTCATGAAGCTCCCCAGGAGTTATTTTCCTTGTTCATCTCCAAAGGTTGCTGGCTTGTGGACTCTCTGCTTCATGGTGCTGCAGCATTCTCTGTTCTCTCCAATCTCCCATTCTCCAAAATGTTTCTGCTTTTATATGACTCCAATAAACCAATCAAGATCCACCCAAATGGGTGGAGACATGCCTTCATCTTATCCAGTTTAAAAACCACTCTTGACTAAATCACATAATCCAGGGAGATGATCTGATTACAGTTTCAAACATACTGTATTGAATAGGAATTATTCTACTTTATGAAATGGGATTTTGATTAAAACATGACTTTTCCAGGGGGCATACATCCTTTTAAACCAGCACATTCAGTAATATTAAAGATATAATGGATTCCACAAGTATAGAAGAAATTTATACATGAAAGCAGTACATCTGAAAGGTGAATAAAATTAAAACAATACTATAGGGTAATTTTTGCCTCATTTTGTGGAAAATACCAATTAAACAATATGCATACTTAACTTATGAAGTTAAAACAAATACAATGAAAATATAATTTGAAGGAAGACATAGAAGGCAATTAAGAGAGAAGGATAAAATAAATTATTTATATACAAAAAATATAAGAAATACTAATATACAGACAACTTGTCAAAACAGTGCTCTCTGTAGTAAAGATAGTATTCCATTCCTGCATATATTTCTGCATAGTCCATTACAGAAACCACTGCCCACATGTACATAATGAAATCTTTAAATTTGACTGGCACTATTGAGGAGCTTAAATTTTAGTTTTAATTGATTGTGTTAGCATCAATGTAAATTTAACAACAATTTGAGGCTAGTATTTATGATATTGCACAGCACAGATCTAGAATCTTGGAGGGGGCTCTTAAAGCTGGTGATTCTGAAGAGCTGAACTTTTAGTTTAGTTTGTTTTTTTAAAGTTAATGTCAATTTAACACTAATTCAAATCTAGGGCTTACAGTATTACACAGTATAGGCATAGAATCTTGGAGGGGACAGTTAAAATTACTGAAAGAGGTATAAAACTCAAATGGTAAAAGGACTCATTAAAAATAGGAAATGTAGATAATGAGGTAAAAGTTGCTTTGATACAGCAAATGTCTGAATATAAGCAGGGCTTATGAAAGTATAAGTGAATGTGATATGCTCACAGCTTACTGTTTGGAGAACTCAGATGATCTCCCAAATTTTAAGACACAGGTCAACCAATTTCTCAGAAAATTTCAGAGGAAAGCACTTTGCTCTTCTCTGTAGTTTCCACACTTTCCAGCTTATTTTTATCATACATAAACCTCTATTTTGCATTTTATTTAAAAACAGTTAATAAATCTGAGAAGGGCTATATTCCAGGGGTCACACCCTGATTACAAACATAATAAACCCAGTTAGGTTTATTATGCATCCATTACGTGGATGCACAGTCTTCATCTTGATAGGCTTTGCCAGAAAATTACAAAATAAGAACCCCTATATGACGTTGGGTAATATGGATATAAGGCCATTTTGAAGGGCAGGAAAGAGATTCATACATTCCTTAATTCCTTCATAAGTGCTTCTGACTTGATTATCATGTAAGGAATCATTTTAGTCCTGGAGATAGAGAAAGGAGACAAAGACACTGACTAGATACCCTATAGCCAACATGCCAGAATTCCCTCAAATGAATTTGGAAATATCAATAATTGGAAGGCTGTGTTAGTTTGCAAGCTGCTGGAATGCAATATATTAAAAGTGGAACATCTTTTCAAAAGGGGGATTTAATGAGTTACAAGTTTACAATTCTAAGTCTATGAAAATGCCCAAATTAAGGTGCCAACAAGAGGGTAGCTTCACTCAAGAAAGGCCAAACTGTCTGGAACACCTGCTGGCTGGGACATCATGTGACTGGCAACTGCTGGTCCCTTGCTCCTGGGCTCTGTTGTTTTCAGTCACTACATGCATGGGTTCCTCACTGCTGCTCTGGGGCTGGTTTTCATCTCTTGGCTTCTCTTGGCTTTCTCCAGATTCTGTCTTGCTTAACATCTCATGGCAATGTCTGCTGGACTCCAAGCATCTCCAAACATTTGTCTCTATTCTCTGAAGCAACTGTTCTCCAAGCATCTACATCTGCTTTCTCAGTCAGCTCTGAGGTTTCTGTCATTTCTTTCTCTCTTTGCAATATGTTTCCTCTTTTAAAGGACTTGAGTAAACTAATGAAAACCCACCCTGAATGGGCAGAGTTACACCTCCATCTAATAAAAAGGTGACACCCATAATTAGGCATACTTCAGCTCTGTGGAGATAATTTAATCAAAGCTTGTGCCCTACAGTATTGCATTATATTAGAAGAAATGGTTGCTCCCACAAGATTAGATCAGGATTAAAACATGGCTTTTCTGGGACATACAATACCTTCAAAATGGCATAAAGATGAATAAATAAGGACATTTCAGAATGTAAAATGGTGTGAACAAAATAAAACAGGTTCCTGGGATAAAGAAGGGAGGGTGGAGGTGGTAGGTTAAAAGCCAAATAGCACTCTCTTGATTACGTTATGAATGTTATCTGTTCTATCAAAATAGAATGATAATTTTATAATTGCTTTTTGCATTTTTTTGTTTTGTCTTTGTTTTTCTTTTCTTTTTTGTGTTTCTTTTTTATTGTCTAGTATTGTTTTTGATAAGTAGAAATTAAGTGAAAATTCTAGCACATAGCATGGTTGTAGTACATAAGTTTATTGTCATTTCATTCACAAATTTAACATTTGAAAGGAATTCTAGAGCCTCTGTCTTCATTTGGTATTTTTCATTTTTTTTCTGTGGTGGGGTTTATTGCATGATGTGAATATGACAAAAAAGTTAATTGAAATTTTAATCTGTTAATGTTCATATTCACACAGATACATTAAAATATGTTTTATGTTTCAAAAGTAAATTGGATTTCCTTGACTTGTGATTATCCCTTTTTTTTGATGTAGCTGAATGCACATAACATCAAATGAACTATATTGAAGTGTACAGTCAGTGGCATTTACTGTATTCACAGTGTTGTGCCTTGGCTTTATCTAGTACCGAAACATTTTTGTAATCCTCAAAAGAAACCTCATATCTACCACTATCAAGCCTATTAAACATTACTCTTCTTTCTGTCTCTATGTATTTACCTACACTGGCTATTGTATGTAAATAGTCATTAAGATATGAACTTTTAGGTCTGCCTTCTTTAATTTAGCATTTTGTTTATTTGTTCATTGTTATATGATGTGATTACTTCTTTCCTATTTCAGTTGAATGATATTCCATTGTGTGGATATAATACATCTTCTATTCTGTTTTATGGAAGAGTTTGAAAAGTATTGGTGCCAGTTCTTCTTTAAATGTTTTATTGATTTCAACAGTGAAGATGTCTTGATTTTTACTTCATGGGGAGGTTTTTGATTTCTGATTCAAGTTCTTTGCTTATTATAGTTCTAAGATATTCTATATCTTATTGAGTCAATTTTTGTAATTTGTTTATTTCTAGGAATTTTTGCCATCCACACTATTTAACTTGTTGGATTACAATTATTTATAGGATCCTCATTCAATCCCCCACTTTATTTTCTTATTTTTGTTACTGGTGTTTGTCAGTTGAGGTAAAGTCTTGGCAATTTTATTGATGTTTCAAAGAACCATGTTTTGGTTTTGTTGACTTTGACTTTTGTTTTCTTTTCTGCATTCTGTGTTTGTCCATTTTAATCTTTATTATTTTCTTCTTTCTCATAACTTTGTGCTTAGTCTGCTCTCCTTTTTATAGATCTATGCAATGCATAACATGTAAAGTTACATACTTAATTGGGAATTATTTTTCTTGATTAAAGTAGGGATTTTAAGATACAATTTGCTTGAACACTGCTTTCTTTTCATCCCACAAAGTTAGTATGTTGTGTTATCATTTTCATCCATCTCAATATATTTTGTAATATCCTTTGTAATTGATTTTTCACCCACAGTTTGTTAAATGGGTGCTATTTAATTTCCACACTTTTGTGAATTTTCTAGTTTTCCTTATGTTACTGACTTATGGTTCATTTCATTATTGTTTGGGAAGATACTTTGTATGTTTCAGTCTTTTAAAAATTTTATAGACTTATTTCATAACTACATATATGGTCTAACCTTGAGAATATCCCATGTGAGCTTGAAAAGAATGGATACTTTCTTCTGTTTTGTGACATGCTCTGTATAGGTCTCCTAGATCTAGGTGGTTTATAGCATTAAGATCTCTATTACTGATAATAGTCTTACATAGCACAATCAACCCCTCTTTAAGTTATTGTCAAAACTTACATCTTTATATATTTTGTTCCCAATAACATAGGTTTATAATTATTGTTGTATGCAATTGTCTCTGAGTCATATTGAGAAAAAAAGGTTTTACATACAAAAAAATTCATTAATACTTGTAGTCTTAGTTTACCAGAGCTGCCATGACAAATACAGGCTTAAGCAACATGCATTTACTGTCTCACAGTTTTGAAGGCTGGAAGACTAAAGTCAAAATGTCAGCAGGTCCATGCCTTCTGTCATACTTGGTAGAATTGTGGTGATGGAAGTTCTCTGTCACATAGTGGTCTTTCTCTCTTCTCTGGCTACAATGTCTGGTTCTTTCCTTCCCATCTTCATGTTCAATTTTCTTTGCATATGAAGTATCTCCTATTGGGTTCATGCCCAAATTCATTCCATTCTGCCAAAGAATATCCATAGATCCTATTCACAAATGAGTCAGATCCTGATTTACCTTAGTATATTTGAAGATATAATTTTCAAGTGGGTTTCATCAACATGAGTGTTCACTAAGACTTGAATATATTCTCTATGCATAGAGCATTCCATATGAAAAATACACATGTAAAATTAAACACCTTTCCCTGTCTTAGTGCATTGGTTCTGTTGAAGTATTCCCTGATGCTTAGTTAGGCCCTTTAAACAACTACCTTTGTTTTCACTTCCTAATTTTTTAAAGCTTTATCATCACACTGATGTGGCAACATAGGTTCTTCTTGGTCCTTTTCTGAATGAGCAGAAATGCTTTCAAAACACATACTTGGCCTTCTTGATTCCCCTTAAAAACAAGTTTTTCAAACTATTTGTTCTCTAAAATAGGCCTCTTCAGCTTTCCTAGACAGGATTTTGATGTGTTTATTATGTACATCACTGGGCATCTTTTACCCAGGCAGCAGAGAATTCTCATTCTCATTCTAATGTTTTCAAGGACCATCCTCCAGTTTGCCACTATTTTTGCCATGACAGAGTTCTAAGACCAAAGAAAGGCAACAACCTTGTATCTAACCTTCAGGAAATGTCCTGAGAGGTTAAATGAGACAAGCACAATTTCTTGAGATCTAAATCTCCCTGCTCCCTCTGGAATCAAGAACAGGAACTAGATGTTGCTGTCTTCAGAACCATCCCACACTTGAGATGTGGGGTTATAGGGCTAAGTAGAAATGCTGCAAAGTCTCTCCTCATTTGTTACCTTTTTGATTTAGACTTCAATGTGGTTGCTATAAACCTGTGACTATTTGTTATGACAAATATGATTTTGACAGTTTATGCTTTTAATCATTGCTTCTGAGGACAGAAGATCCATTGGCGCTTCCTAATCTGATGTTTTGGTTGATATAATGAGCTGCACAATTTCAATTGAGAATATCACTCATACTAAATCATTGCTTCTAAGACAATGGATTTTAAGGCCTCTGCACCTTGACATTATTTTTCTTCCTTTTATTATGATATCTAGAATCCATTGCCAAAGATTCTGATTTAATTGCCCTTGGCTTTGAAATTGATGTTCAGAATTTAAAAGATCCCAAGATTATTTGAATAAGGATTGAAGTTTGAAAACCACTTCCATAAAGAAGTGGAGGCCAAAACAGGACCTTGAAATTTACAATGTGAGGTACATATGCCCTTTGTATCACACATATTAAGAGCTTGCTAGAAAGGCAACTTCAAAGGGTCCTCCACAAACCTACTAAATCAGGAACTGAATTTTTACAAGATTGCAGAGATTAATGTGATTGTTGAAGTATGAGCAGCATTGGTTCTCAATTGTCTTCAGCTTCCCAGACCTATGCAGAAAAATGAAGATACTGCCACTGTCTCCTTCTGTTCATGTCCAAAAGCATCTCTGCTTAGAAGAGAAAACACAGATGGTTGCCAAGAAAAGTTCACATTTGATAGTGAACTTTTGCTGTCCCAAACTGCTCCCCTTCTTTTGGATGTTGGACCAAAATGAAATAGTCTTAGGTTGAAATACTGAATAATACAATCACCAATAGTATAATAAACAAGAATTCCCCTATACCTTAATTCTTCACATCCTCAACCTTATTTCTGAGAAGTATGTATTTTCAGTTATTTCAAGGCTTCTTTGTATTTTTCAGTTTTCAGTAATCTTTTTGTTTTTAATTTTATCTTTCCAAATTTATATTCATCTTTAGATACTTCCACATATCAAATGATGAGTATTTTCATTTATACACTATACCTGCCCAACTCTTAACTAGAACCTTATCCCAAAATAATTATATCATGAATCTTGTTAAATGTAATTAGTGTTTATATTATTTTTGAATAGATATAAAACCTTTATTGCTGTTTTGTAGTTTTTTATTAAAAATTATTCTGTAATCAGCTGTTGTTCTAATGTCCTTTTCTTCACTTTCATTGCATCTAATAAATTATCAACGCCAATATGCAAAATAATTGTAAAATTGCTTCCAGTCCTTTAATTTCAAGTTATAATCTATTATATCTAAATTTTTCATCTGACAATCCTCCTTTTGGCAGCCCTCTCTATTGTTACTTCACTGCTGAGTTTTGTGGGCCTGCTGGGACCTACATTCTGGTGCACAATATTTCTCATGCTTTTGCATATTCTTTAGTTCTTCTTTGAATTGGTTGCCCTAATTGAGCAGTTCATGGTCTCACCATTTTTACACTTCTTTTTTTGTAGTAACTTTTTTGCAGTAACTTTCTCATCAGTTAGTTGTAAATAGATGGAGAATTGGTTATGACCCTGGATGCCTGCCTTTTCTTCTTTGATCCTCACTCATTTGGGTAACTTGATTATGTTAGAAAGACAGAAAACTAACAGACTCATTTTCCTCTTAGAGATTTATAAGCTTTCTCTCATGAAGTGTTGATGCTGAGATCTGTGTTTACATTTATTGTCTGTTTACATCTGTCATCTGTGTTTTTATTTCATGTAAACCTTGAATCTTCTGAACATGCCAATATTTCTGAAATAGGGCAATACTGAAACTGTATCCACTTTCACAGTCTTCTCCTACATCTTCATTATGATACTAGTCAAGACTTTGTAACCTTTTCTCATGTGTCTGACTAGTCTATTTTCTTCACAGCAGGGTTCAGACCAGGATGCAGTGCCTCTTCACGAGGGCAGTGTTTTGGGTCTCTGGTGGTTCTTGAACAATCGGATGAGAATCTTTATAAATATATGATGTAGTTGCTTAAATTAGGGTAATGAGTCTATGTCTTTTGTAGTCTCACCCCTGTAGGGATCCACAGCATAGAGACTATTTATCAGGGAGACAGATGGGTAGTGATGTGGCAGGAAAGTAGCAGGAGGATTGGAATTGTCATGAAACATTTTCAGCCTCAAAACCACACATGACCTCATGCAGTTACTGAATTTAGGCCATAAGTGCTTTACTACTATGCCAGTTTACCCACAGAGAGATTTTGATTCCTTGCTTTACCTGAAATGGTGGCCTTAGGGGTCATGTGGTGATATTGGAGCCATGTTTATTCCAAGGCAGTTTGTGTGTACCTGATCTCAGCAGCACATGAATAACCTCACTTGTTCTGTGGGGTGGCCATAGACTCTACTGCATTAGTGACTTGTTCACACAGTCACCTATTCCTAGAACTCCTTATGACAACAATATCCTGCATGGCCTTCTTTTAGATACTCACTTAGATTTTAGTAGTTTCAATACTGAAGCCCAACCTTGTTACCTATAAAGAGCCTGCCAAAACCTCTGTGTTTCCACCATAGTACACACCACTAGTAATACATATTTCTTGACTCTCTTGACCCAAATGTACTCCAGATGGGCAAGTATCAATTTTGTTTATCTCAGCATTGTATATCACAGTGTGGCATGTGAAAAGGCTCAGAAACTCTATTGAAAGAATGGCAGATATTTTGATTTAGGCATTTGTTCTTTATTAATGCCCATGTTTTGGGATTAATGTTGAGGGAAACCATTTGTAAGTATTTGGGGAACTCTGAAGAAGTCAGTTCCCAGTCAAGAAATGCCAGCAGTTAGTTGGACAGTGTCTGGGAGCTTCCTGAAGTAGTTTCATTGGTGATCAAACAAAAGCCATCAATGTTCACTGTCACAAACTGAACTGGGGGACACCTGAACTGGCATAGCCAAGGATGGGACAAAAAAAAGAGAATTGTTTGATCCCAACTGTTTGAATTTGTTAGGACTTAAGACTATTTTCAGGTTAAAAATCTTTTAGGACAAAATTTAAGTCATAGCAATGACAGTGAATTTTCATAAATAAACAATTATACAAAGCATATTTTTGTCTCATGCTCTTTGGGGACCCATTAAATGAGTTAAAAGATTTTCTGTTTTATTAAAATTATTTCAAGGCTTCATATCTAAAATAATTAAAAATATTTGTTAGATTACTTAAATTATGACTTCTATTGTGATTATCCCTTTTTAGCTATTTTATATAAACTGTTCAGATTTTTCAATATTGTAGAATTTATCAGGATAATATTGACATTTTCTGAATTCATCTCCTGAGGTTTTTAATCTTGTTAGAATTATTCTTTCAAGGAGTATAACATTGACTTGAAGACCTTTGATACTATTTCAAACTTTTGAAAAATTATGAATTTTCCTTTTCCTCTTTAAGGATTGTTCTGTTGCCTATGATTTGTATATTTTAATCAGGATTCACACATTTCCACATAATTCTGTTCAAAATGAATTCAATGTTTTCTAATTTGATACAATATGTTAGACTCAAGCTTCATACTTCTCATAAAGAGGGCCTAACATCACTCCCTGAACTCAGAAAAAATTATTTGTCTAAAACTTAAATAAAGATACATTGTTACTATTATAAATAAACATGTTAATTGAATATCTTTATTGAGCTTACTTCAAAGCACTCTATATCAACTATTTATTTTACCATTCAGAATAAGAAGTTGGTTAAAATATCACCTACATTTTTCAGATGAAGAAATTAGTTTTCCTTGGCACAAATAGGTCATATTTAGTGATGCTTGAATTTATCCTGGGGCTCTACAAGCATGAGTTGCATTTGGCCACAGGGATCATTATATTCAGTCCTGGCCTTCAGATACACTCAGGCTTAAAATTCCTTTGCTGTACAGTAGCATGCCTATTTCTGGTGTATCTTAACATTAAGTGTCTACCACCCCCTGTAACAATTGCCAATTGTTGAGGACCCTAAGTGGCATACTGAAGGTTTCCAAGTTGTAATGGCCCTCAGAAACAATTTTTACTGCAGAGATAGGCCCTCCTTATACATTGAACTTTCTGGTTGCCAGGAGGAAATTCTTTTACTAAGTTACATTGTAATTATTCCCCTGTATATGATGCTGTGACACCAGGATATCTGGGGCATTTCTCAAAAATTTCAGGCAATCCTATTAGGTCTTTCAGGTCACTTCCATTCCCAAGGCTTAATAAATACTCTTTTACACCCTTGTCATGTCTATGAATCTCCACATTCTTACCTTTCCACTCAAATTCAGCAGCTCATTTGAAATCTATTTGAGAAACAAAATAGGTACTTTTGAGGTAGGTATTTTGAGCCACTAAATTTGAAAATATTCTTCTGCTGGCATGTCTCCATAAAAGCTGAGGCATCATCCTTTATCCCAGTTGACTTCTTTACTTCTAACTTAGTGTTGGATTCCCATCTCTTGCTAAAGTATCATGAATTTTATATCGTTATTCATAAATAATATTTTATCTTAGAATCTACTCCATCTAAAAGCTGATCCAGGCTCTTTGAAATTCAACATGTTCTAAAATCTTCCATTCTGAAACTTGATGAGCCATTAAAACACTTTTGAACTTTTATTTACAGGTGCTGACCTCTCATGTACTTTCAGTGCAAGTTGAGAGCACAGTGCATACATCAGATTCTCTCCTCATCCCATCCTTCTCACTCTCTCGAATCTGAATTTTTATTCCCATTAATTCATGGACATCAGTCTTGATGACAGTAATATTTTCATCAATATAGCAGTCTCATGAGATTTTTCAGCCCTCAGCTTATTTCATCCTCAGCAGAATTTGAGTAATTCCTGCTTATGAAATCTTCTTTTTTATCCAGACAGTTTTTGACTGTTCTCCCATGTTAGATTCCCAGAACCTAATATGTAGGATATTTATTTGGAAGTGCTCTTGGGATAAATGTAGTTGAAAGGAGAGGAGAGAAAGAAATCCTGGGCAGAGGGAAAATTGAATCTTAAAAGCAAACTTATTACTGTCATGGCCCAGTATATACATACTAAACTGAACTAGAATGGCCAAAACTACATACCCTGGTCTCCATTAATCACCCTGGGAATGTGTGACCTTATGTCATGTGGTTTTCTGCAGGTGAGGCAATCCTCAAATATCCAAAATATAAATGACATTGTCAGAGTGTTGATAACATTCAGAATCTGAGCAGGAAATTTTTCACATAAGAAGGATCTTGGTGGACCATTTACATGTCCATCCAGTTCATCTCTTGTCTCACTTAGATCTATCTTTATTCAGGGAGGTGTTCCCCCAGACCTCTTTTCCTGAAGGAATCTGAAAGAGGAAGTACATTTACAAATAATGTTACCATGGCTTCAGGTGTTCTTGGGGCCAATCAGTATCCTTCTACCTTGTGCATTCTAGATTTCACTCACCACCACATGGCACCTCTTTCAGTGTCAGGTCTTACCCTTGATGGGTCAGATCTCTATGTCACAATGCCTTGCTTAGGCAGGGTTTGCTAAATTTTCCATTTATTAACAAGTTTGACAGGAGAATATGGAGAGGTACCGAAGCAAATCATGTAGGTGCCAAACATATTCTTCTTTCCTCATGTAACATAACAGCATATCTTCTTCCCCCGATCAAATTAATCGCACTTGCCAAGATAGGGATCTCTATTGTTGTGTGTCAGGACCTGATCATAAATAGCAAGAAATGCCTAGGTGGGACTAAAGCAAAGAGATCAATGGCAGCATTCTTGACCTTATGTCTTTCAAATAAATATTAGAATCAATTTATCAATGTTGTCCGTGTATTTGGTGTGAATTTTTGGCAGAATTTAATTATATTAATTTGGCACATAACATATTAATATATTAAACCACATGCTTAATGTTTGTAGAACTATATAAATTTTATTGCTCCTTTTTCAAATTGGAGAACAACAATGAATTGCCTCTTTGCCAGTTTTAAACTGTTGTATGCCTCAGGAAAGAAACATAGCAAACATCACCAAATGCCTTCCCAGCTGACAGAGAAACCCTGAACATCATCAGCCCTTTCTTGAGTCAAGAGATCTTTCTCTGGATGCCTTAGTTTGGTCATTTTATGGCCTTGAAAAATAGTCTTGTAAATTAATAAATTATCTTTATAAAGTCCAAACCACTTCTGGTATATTGGATTTCTAGCACAATAACAAACTAAAACAGATGTTGGTAAAAGAGGTGTAGCCAGCAGTGTTTTGCAAATGCCAAATGTTTTTGAATGGCTTTTTATATGGATAACAGGAGATTCTGGAAGATTTGTGAGGACCTTTATAGAGAAGGCTTACATTGTTTAAAGAGGCTGTTGGCAGAAATGTGGACTCTAAAGATACTTCTGATAAGGTTTTAGACAGAAATGGTATATATGTTATTCCAAACTGGAAGAAAGGTGATCCCTGCTTTAAAGTGGCAGAGAATTTAACTAAATTGAGTCCTGGTTATGAATAGAAGGCAAAATTTAAAAGCCACAAGCTAGGATACTTAGCTGAAGAGTTACACAAATGTGGAAAGTGTGGCCTGGTTTCTTCTTGCAGGTTATAGTGAAATGTGACAGAAAAGAGATAAACCAAGATCTGAACTCTTGTGTACAAAGAGACTAGAAATTGATGGTCTGGAAAATTCTGTGATTCCAGAAAGGGAGACCTAAGATAACAGTTCCTCATGTGAGGATTTAACCAAACATGGAACTTGTAAACTACTACAGAAAAGGCAAGGATTGGAGATGGAATTATCCAGGGGGATTTGTGAAAAGTCCTATCATCTGATAGGTATGATCCCAGTATTCTGCCTAGAAAATCAACAAGAGTTGACTGTTGATCAATAAGAGTTGTCTTTCCCTGGCCAGTCTGCACTAAAAGGGACAGAAAATGGACAGATTGAAGGAAAAATAACTTCAAAGGAAGAACCATGGAAGCTAAGGTCTAAAACCAAGAAAACAGGCCAGGAAAGCAAGCCTCCATGCATTTGGAGAGTGTGAGTTTGCCCTGAAAGCAGAGGGCATGTCTTCTTCCTCAATGTTCAGGAAGAGTTTCAGAGAGTGGGCCTCAGAGAGGGTGGAGCTCATTTCTTGTGGTTTGGGGAGAGCCTTGCTGCTTCTCTATTTTTCTGAAGGAGTTAATAGTGTGCCTCAGAGATGGCAGAGAACGCAGGTGCTCTCCTAATGCTTGTTGAGGGTGGAAACAAGAAAATGGTGCTCTCTCCAATGTCCCCCAAGGTTGTACCCTTCACCTCAGTGTTTGAAGAGGCAGTGTTTCTACTCTCCGAAAGGGTGGGACTGCTGCTTTCTAAAGCCCTGAGGATAAATGGTTCTCAGACTTTGAAATCTAATGTAGTTTGCCCTGTAGGTTTTTGAAGCTGCTTGGGCCAGTGAACTTTGTTTTCCTTAAATTCCTCCCAATGGAAATGATAATGTTGACCATATGACTGTGCCTCTTGTAAATGCTGGTAACAGATAACTTGTTCTGAGTTTTACAGGTCCAGACCCAGGGGAGAATTTTGTCTTGGGACAGACTCTGCCTATAACTGAATTTGATGAAGTTTTTTACTGGTTCTGACTTTGTATTCCATTTGTATTGTTAGGAAAATGCTTTAAGGCTTTGTGATATTGTAATGGAATGAATGTGTTTTATATATGGAAAGATTATTTGTTTTCCTTGGGGTCCAGAGGGTAGGATTTGCTGCTTTGACATTGTTGTGTACCCCCCAAAAAAACATGTTCTTTAATCCTGATTCATTATTTTTGGGTGGAATCACTTTTTATACAATTTTATTGAGATGTAGTCACACAGCATACAATCTATACAGAGTATACAATTGAAGGCTCACAGTATCATCATATAATGCATCACTACATTCAGTTTTTTCATCATCATATAGCTGTGTATTCATCACCATGATTAGTTTTAGAATATCTGCATCACTTCAGAAACAGAAATCAAAAGAAAAAATCATAAATTCCATACCCTTACCCTCCCCTCCTCATTTACTACTACTATTGAAATTTATCCAAATTTTTTACCCCTCATCCCACCCATTATGTAATTGTCTATGTCCTTAATTTTTACTCATCTGTTGGGTGGATTATTTTTTATTAAGATGTATCCATGGAGATTTAAGCCACCCAATTGTGGGTGGGACCTTTAATTAGGTTGTTTCCATGGAGATGTGACTCAATACATTCAAGCTGGGTCACCTACTGGAGTCTTTTAAGAGAGAACCAATTTAGAAATGCTTCAGCACCAACACAGAGAGAAACACTTTTACAGAAAAAAAATACCCCTTGGGAAGCTCCCTGAAATCCAGGATCCATTTGAAATGAGTATCAAGGAGAGAAAGCTAGCAGACATAACCGTGTGCCTTCCCAGATGAAAGGGAAACCTCACACCTCTGGCATGGCCGACAAAAATTCTGCCATTGAGCCACCATAGCACTACTCTATACTGGCTTTTAAAAATTTTTACAATACCAAATTTTGGCTGAAATGGAAAGCAACTGAAACTCTCATACATCACTGGCAAAAAGGCAAAATTGTACAGAAACTTGGGATAAGTCTGCTAGTTGAAAAATTAAACATACCTATATCATATTTATCATATCACCCAAATTTCCACACCTAGCCATTTATCTTAAAGAAATGAAAACCTAGGTTAACAAACAAATCTGTATACAAATGTTCATAGCAGCCTTATGCATAATTGCCCCCAAATAATCTAACAATCCTTCAACTTGTGAATGGTTAAACTGCGGTACATTCATACAATGAAACACCACTCAGCAACATTATACATACAGAAAGTATGGATCTCAAATACATAATACTAAGTGAAAGATGTCACATTCAAATGCCTCATTCTGTATGATTCCATATATTTGACATTTGTCTGCTCATGCAAAAAAAAGAATATATTTTTATTTGAGTATTTATTTTTTAGCAAAAATATTTACCTTATATAGACTACATTAATGTTCACATCCTTAGAGAATGGTGGTTGATTACAAGTCCTTTTATAGAAGAAGAGTAGTAGAGCCCTTCTACCTGTAGATTCTCCAGAATACTTACACAGCATACAAAAATCACTAAAGAGTGAGTTCTTTGGGAAAAGGTATATAGGTTGTTTTTTGGATTTTAGGAGGAATTAAAGGATATCTGCATGATTTATGTAATTTGGGTAATGATGGTTTTAAAGAAGGCATGTGTTGATTATATGTGTCTCTCATCTGAATTAATGAGAGTATGTTTTGGATTATAGACTGATCACACTGTCAACTTCATTAAACGAGAGTCCTCCATGAAAATGTTACCCTTTCTAGACTGATAAAGAAACTCTGAGTGTGCAATTTGATGAAAGCATCATCAGTAAGTATTGATTTACTTGCATTTTTGGCCTGTTTGGGCTCTGTTTTATAAGGAAGAGAATTTTAACCAAAAAAGACAGTCCTTATTTACTTTCTAATTATTGAATTTGACTGCAGGCATTTAGGCCCAGGCTATTTGAGGTCAGGTTAGCTATTAGTGGACAAACACTTTCTCTAGATTCAAAATTCATTAGTACTTTTCTCAGGGAAACTTGCCTAAAATCATTCAAGGAATAAATTCATGAATTTAGACTAGTAGGAAGCACAGACAAATGAACTAATACATGAATAATGACAAATTTTATGAGTTACCTGAAGGAAAGGAACTCA
>PVIY010018361.1:22165-47795 GCA_004026745.1 Myrmecophaga tridactyla | reverse complement strand
CCTAAGGGTTTTGAGCAGACCTGGATGTTTTAAGATGACCCATCTGGTTAGAGGTGTGCAGAATGGATGGATTGTAAGTCCCGGTAACTTGAATCTCTTGAACACGTACATTTATTTAGCGCCTGCTGTGTGCACCGCGGAGACAGCCAAGCTACGATGGAGGCACACGTGGTCAGGGTTCAGGGCCACGAAGACAGCACTCCTCCGGCCTGCAAGGAGGTAGCACCAGTCAGTGGGGAGCTGAGCATGGCCTAGACTGGGAAGGGATCCACCCCCACTGACAACTTGCCCGAGGCCCCACATGGATTTAGTGACGTGGAACCAGAGCTCCTGCTCCTTCTGGGATCCGAGGCGGCAGCTCTGGACTCAAGATGGCACACCAAGGGAGTGTTAGGAGGGAAACTTGCCGTTGGGTAAAGACAGCTACATGTGAAAGTTGGTGTGTGTTGGAAGCCCAGAGCCTGTCTAGTTCGTTTTTACCATAATTGGCTCACGTCACAGTAAACACAGATTCTTTCCTGTCGTTTTGATGGTGGTGCAGAAGTTTATTGAGAAGACTTTCAATAGACACCTAAGATTAATTGCTTAAAATCAAAACCCAAACCAGCCTCCTTTTCCTCCTGTCTTTGGCTACCATTTCAGTTCAGAGTCTGAACCATGGCAATATTTAATGGCCACACAGGGCAAGTGGAGAAAGTTAGGTTACAGTCTAAACATCTTGGCTTCGTGTCTAGCTGAGCTCTGGGTTGATCTCAGGGAGCCCCGGGAGGAAGGCAGCCAGACCCTAAGGAGGGTCATCTTTGACCTGGTCTTGAAAAGACGGACATGGTGACCTTCTGTGTTAGTCGGGGTTCTCTAGAGAAACAGACCCACCAGGAGAGACCTGTAAATATGAGATTTATGAAGGTGTCTCACACAACTGTGGGAATTAAAGAGTCCAAAATCCATAAGGCAGGCTGTGAAACTGGCGGCTGTGATGAAAGATCCTGGATGAACTCCACACGAGAGGCTCGCTGGCTGAAGAAGCAGTGAAAGAGTCTCTCTTCTCCCTTAAAAGCCTTCACATGATTGGATTATCTCGTTGTGGGAGGCACGCCTTAGTTGACTGCGAATGTAATCAGCCATAGATGCAGTCAACTGATGGTTTAATACACCAGCTTTCCAGTTTATCAACCGGCCACAAAATATCCTTGCAGGAACAGTCAGGCAAGTGTTTACCTGACCAGACAACTAGGCAAAATCACTTGGCCAAGTTGACACCAGAACCTAACCATCACACCTTCCTTATAGCCTGTTCTTGAACTGACTCTGTTGTGCTTGTCCCAAGGCCTGAAAAGGATCTTCCCCTCAGCCCCATGGGAGGGACCAGAAAGAATCCTGAATACAGAAGTGACTGGACATCACCCGGTCCAAACCACTTACTTAACAGATTAAAACCAATATAACAAAGCAAAGAATGACATGATTGTGACTTCTGGAAAGAGTAGGAAGAACCCCATATGGCCAGATGTTTAAATTGGAGAACTTGGAAGGCACTCATTTGAAATACCTAGCTGCGTGAGAAATGAGCCCAGAAGCAAGGGCATCCCAGAAGCCTGAGCACACCCAACACCCAGATCTTGGCTTCTAAATACCCTGTTTCACTAAAGGGAATTAGCTGATTCCAGGGCTGGGGCTTGGAGAGTACAAGGGAAGACTGGAAGCAAAGAAGTGCCCCCAAACGCATAAGGATACATCAGAGGAGCACAGGAGCCAGCTAGATGGGTCTCCCACTGGCCCAATTGGAATAATGTCAGTACTACCTGGAATTATAAAAAGAATAATATGTGGAATAAAAAAAAAGAATCTACAAGTCTACAGAGATAAAAGCGGGGAGGGGAAGCCTTTCTATACAGAGAATGCCAGGTGATTAGACAGAATAATACTTTCAGAAAAACTGCCACTTTGCAACTGCCAATGCACTGATTGATTCAGGCCAGGATCAACAAGAGATGCTGAAACCATTGGATGAAATAATGCAGGAAACAGGATAGTCACATGATCTTAGAATATCACCCCACAGAACACCTATTAATAACAAAGAGTAGAAAGTACCTTTGCACAAGAGAGACCTGAAAGACTTCACCTGAACCGAGGGGTCAAAATTGGTGCTATCGTTAATGGGATAACCTGACAGCACGTGGCCCCTGGTGTGGGATTCCATGGGAAGCATTCAACATTGGATGGGATTTTTGCCAAAGATGCTTAACATGGATGTAAACTTTAGGAAACGACTGAGCAAATTCAGATTGTGAGACAATTTACAGGACAGCTGAACTGCCTTCAGAAAGGGCAATGTCAATAGTAGCATAGATAGGCTTGAGGACTCTTCTAGATTAAAAGACAGTAAGGAGACATGACAGTCAAATGCAGCAGGTGACTCACGACTGGATCCCAGATCAGGCCACAGACTAGTTAAAAAAGACCTTTCGGGGACAATTGGGAATGTTTGAACATGGACCATAGATGTGATAATACTATATTGATGTTACGAAAATTATATGGTTATTTTGTGGGAAAATACTCTTGTACTTCAGAGGGACGTGCTGAGGTATTTAGGGGTAAAGTTTCATGATAGCTATAATTTATTTCCTAATGACTCAGCAAAAAAATAACAAGTGTGTGCTTTGTATGCTGTGTGTAGAGAGGAGAGAAAGGCAATGTGGCATCATGTTAGCAATTGGTGAATACCTAGGGGAAGAATATACAGATATTCTTTGTGTACTAGTTCAGCTTTTCTGCAGCTTGGAAAATTTTCGGAATAAAAAATCGCTGGAGGATAAATAGTAACAACAATAAAACAGGGCCAGAGAAAAGTGATTTGGCTAAAATAACCAACCGAGATTAAAACTCCATTCTCTTTACCCCAAATCCAGGGGATTTCTCCAAATCACCTGTCCCTCTTCACCCAGACACTGGAGAAACAGACTGACAGAAATAGAGACAGACAGGCAGAGACATCGTCCACCATCCCACACACACACAGTCACACACACACACACAGTCACACACACACACACACACACACACACACACACTCACACTCTCACACATACACACCCCTCAGTTCAAAACCCAGAGCTTTGAGGCGGTACGCAGCTTTTCCAGGATAGCGACTTAGCTAAGGAGTCAAAGACGAGACACACGCGCCATCTAGCGGCCAGAGAAGGAAGTCTCTCTGCAGCTGCCGGTTGCCAAGGCGAACCGACCCAAAGTAGTTGGTGTCTTTCCCGCAGTTTCTGCCAGGTTGTTATATTTTCCCATTTGCGAAGCACTTAATTCTTGTTTATTTTTCTCTTTCTCTAATTTTCCGATATGGATTTCCAGTTGCGTTGGAGAAACAAACCAAAAGAGCAGATTTCCTCCCCCAGAAACCTAATTGAGCCAAAATTCTTTGATGATCGAGAAGAAAGGAAAATATCCTGCTCATGTGTATTTAACCACCACACGCCAGCACTTTGCTGGCCTTCCTGCCTCCCTTTGGCACGCAGCCTGCCCACAAAGCACCAAATGCGCTGCCTGGCCTGGGCAGCCGCTCCCTGCACAGAGAAGAGAACCCCGAAAGGAAGTCTGGAGAGCCAGGTGTGGGTCTGCAGCCGCCTTTTCCAGCCTCCTCCACCTCCACGCTGGGCAGTGTCCACCTCTGCATGGGGTGTCACTGCTCAGGCAGGGGCCCTGAGATGCTTGGTAAGGGCCACTTGCGTCTCCTACAGGCTGGAAGGTGAACTGCAAGAGCCGGGCGGCAATTGCCTGCAAGACACAGGTATATATAGGACTAGGTACGTCCCCTGTGCCGGCCACTGCAGCTGGTGCAGGGAGAACAAGGTGGGCGTTGTCCCCCATATCTTGTCGATAAGTAACTGCTTCGTTCCCATCCCTTGTTGGCCCTGGACTCACCGTCAGTGTGTGCTTCTCCCTTCTCTCCCCCATCCAGGCCCTTCGTGTGAAGTGGTCCCATCTTAAGTTACCCTGGGTGGATCTAGACTGGCTGATCGACATCTCCTGCCAGATCACCGAGCTGGACCTTTCTGCCAACTGCCTGTCTACCCTGCCCTCGGTCATTCCCTGGGGGCTCATCAACCTCCGGAAGCTGAACCTCTCGGACAACCACCTGGGGGAGCTGCCCGGCGTGCAGTCCTCAGATGAAATCATCTGTACCAGGTGGGCTCCCGCCCAGCGCAGCACCCCGGAGTGGCCTGCCGGGGCTCCCTGACTGTATCTTGTGATTTTGAAAAGAAGCGTTCCAGTTCAATTAGAGAGGGACGGTCTCCCTCCAGCATGCAAGCTCTGGGGAGCAAGGTGACTGCCTCCTCGGGCGGAGCTTGCCTTGCCCGAGATGCCAGGTCGAGTCCTGCACCCATGAAGCAGAACGAGAGGTGGAAAGCTCCCCAGGCCGGTGAAGGCAGTGGGGCCCAGGGACAGCAACTTTCACTCCATCTTCTGGGGAAAGGACGAAGTGAGAAGGCTTCTCAGAGAAAGGGCTAACTCTGTAGGACCTGGCAGCAGGTGGGCAGTATGGGCATATCCTGTCTCCTTTTGCAGGAGACCTCTGGAAGAAACCAGAGTTTGCTTGGAAGGGGAAAGGACCTTTACCTCCACTGATTGATTTTTGAGATGTACCCTCAAGGTATCATTCCATAAAGGATTTAAGCTGATTTTAAAAGTGAAAAAAAAGAGAGGAATGTTGGAAAGAGCTTGGTGTCAACAGTGACATTAAGATTTTGACATCAAAACCTTAAAGAGCAAGTGGGCTCCATGAGGGTCTTCTTAATCTGGGCGGGATGGATAGGTTTCAAAGTTTCGAGGTCAAAGGCACTGCCCTGCCGTGTCCCCACAGCCTTTGGGTACCTGTTGATTGTGTGTTTACATAAATGAGGTTTTCAGTCCTTATGCATTAGCAAGAACAGGACCCATCTAAGAGATGTATGCTTCAGTCTTCCTGGATTTGATTTTCTTTTATCTATGCAGCATACGGCAACAGTTCATCAAAAAAATCGCTACATGCTCCATTTTCAATGCACACTATTTGGCCCCGTGCCAAGAGGAGAAGACAATCCACTCCTCCGGGTTTACAGACTATTTTAAAGTGATGCTTTACCTCTTCCTTCTGATATTTGACTTCCTTCTTCCCCAATCTTACAGGCTACTTGAAATCGACATCTCCAGCAACAAGTTGTCCCATCTCCCACCAGGACTTCTGCACCTCTCCAAACTTCAAAAACTGACAGCTTCAAAAAATTATTTAGAAAAATTATTTGAAGAGGAAAGTGGTATGTTTTATCTCCAATAACTTGGAGTTAATTTGACATTTTCTTCATGGCAGAATTATTTTTTTTTTATTTATTATTATTATTTTTTTTGCATGGGCAGGTACTGGGAGTCGAATTCTCAGGCGAGAATTCTGCCACTGAGCCACCATTGCAACACCCACGGCAGAAATGTTTTTCACCAATCAATCCTTTTCTCTCTCCCCCTAGCCACAAACTGGATTGGTTTGCGGAAACTACAGGAACTTGATTTATCTGATAATAAACTGACAGAACTCCCTGCCCTGTTCCTTCATTCTTTCAAGTCACTCAGTTGTCTGAATGTCTCCAAAAACAATTTGAAAGTGTTTCCGGATCCCTGGGCCTGCCCTTTGGTTAGTATCATATGGAAAAATAATGAAAACTGCAGTCTGCTCTGCTTCTGGGGTTGTCGCATGGCGGGTGGACATCTGCCCGTCAGCAGCCAGCAGGGCTGAGGCAGGTAACTCGGCTCAAAAGCAGCCGGGCCCTGGGCTCTAGACTTCACACGACAGCACCCACACACCACACAGCGCGGCAGTGATGGCTGATGTCACTGGCACAGGACGAGTTCCGTCCTCAAAAGGGGGAGTCGGTTCTTTTAGGACCACTGTAAAATCAGAATAAGAGAACGGAGGAAATGATCAGCATCCAGGGTCCTGCCAATTAAATGGACTTTTTTGTTTGTTTGTTTCTTGGAAACTTTGTTAAAACAGATGGACCCACATAAAGAATATTTGTTTCTCTCGCCGTTGGTTTGAAACCAGGAAATTCTCCATCGCTAGAATTAGCATTTCTGGTCTGACCTTATGTGTGTGGGAAATTGGCTCCTCTCTGGAGCAGGGTCCTGAATTATTCCATTATTTCCCAGGATAATGGGCCAGATGTTCTGGAATAAAGGAAAAGGCCTATGAGGCGCCTTTGTCTCCCATCAGGAAACTCCATTCCCATTCCTTCCTTAGAGCAGGGAAGGGAGAAACTGAGGCCACAGAGTCTCTAGCCTCTTAATTAACACTAAGTCATACTTGCTATAGAACCTTCTTTTAATGGTTTTGTTTTTAACGTCCGATTTGGAAGTGGCTTTATTCGGCACCGCGGCATTGAAAGAGCTTATTCACATCTCATTCTCTTTCTCCTCGCCCTTGTAGAAATGTTGCAAGGTTTCCAGAAATGCCCTGGCCTCCCTGCCAGACAAAATGGCTGTGTTCTGGAAGAATCACCTGAAGGACGTGGATTTTTCAGAAAACGCACTCAAAGAAGTTCCCCTGGGACTTTTCCAGCTTAATGTAAGTCTACTGCTGTGTTCTTTCTCTCTTTCGGCTTTTGTGAGAAAATCACTCCAGACTGCATGAAATCATTATGCTCCTGAGACAGAGAAGGACCATGATGTCACATGATGTTAAAAAGAGGTCTAAAAACGGATACCCATGCTGTGATTTTGACTGTTAAAAGTACGCATGGTGAGGGCAGGTGATGGTGGCTCAGTGGCAGAGTTCTCACCTGTCATGCAGGAGACCTGGGTTCAATTCCCGGTGCCTGCCCATGCAAAAAAAAAAAGTGCACATGGAGAGTTCTCAAGGGTACGCGGGTGGTTCAGTGGTAGAACACTCACCTTCCATGCAGGAAACCCAGGTTCGATTCCCAGACCATGCACCTAAAAAAAAGAACTATAAAAAAAGGACACATGGTGTGAGCCAAGATAGGAAGGAAATGTGCAAAATGAAAACAGCTGTGTTGGGGTGTTGGGGTGATGGGATTTTATCCCCCGAGGCTTTAATGTTGAAAATCGTAAGTGCAGCCCAGTGGCCTTTGGCTCTGACCTTCTCTGGCTCCGTCCGTCTCAGCTTCTGGCTGGGCCCGTGAGGCTGTCCTGCCAGTTGATGAACCCAGGGGAGCACTCTGCGGGGAAGTAGTAGAACTGTTTTCTCACTTACGTGCTCCCTGGAGCCCCCCTTTACCCCTTACAATGTACCTGCCGGTGTGTGTCCATGCCGCTGTGCCTCGGCGTCCCTGCCTCCCTGGGTTACCTTAAAGGAATCGCTGAAAAGTCAGCACTTGGTGGAGAGCGTGAGGCAGGCCTGGGTAGTGGGCGCTGGGGGCTGAGACCTGAGTGCCCACCGCGGCGCCCCTGGTGTGCCCCCATGCCTTTAGAAAACCCTCACAAGGCCCCTGTTCTAGAGCCGGCATCTGGGCTCCTAGCGATAAATTTGACCCATATTCTGCATTTTCTGCATCGAGGATGCTTTGGCTTGATAAAGCTGCCAGAATGCAATATACTAGAAATGGGTTGATTTTTCAAAGGGGACTTATGAGGTTCCAAATTTACAGTTCTAAGGCCGTGAAAATATCAGAATTAAGGCATGAAGAGAGAGACACCTTTGAGGAAAGGCTGCCAGCACCCAGGGCTCCCCTGTCACAGGGAAGGCACTTGGTGATGTCTGCTGGCCCTTCCCTCCTGGTCCCGGTTTCAATTGCTCTCTCAGCTCCTGTGCGTCCTTCCTGTTCTCTCTCTCTCTAGACATCTCTGGGCTCTCTCAACTTTTTCTCCCTTTTTATCTTGTCACAAACGACTTCAGTAAAAAGGATTAACACCTACCTTGAATTGGATGGGCCATGTCTCCATGGAAACAACCTAATCTAAAGGTCCCACCCAGAATAGGTCTGTAGCCCAAGAATGGATTAGAGGACTATGGTCTTTTCTGGGTTACGTCACAGTTTCAAACCGGCACAGAGGGGTTCCCAACTGAATGGGTGGGAAACAGAGAAAGATATGCAAAAACCCACAGTGAGAAAGCAACCACCCTCCACTGTCGCCCCTGCCACAGCAGCCCCAGGCTCGGTGGGCGCACCCAGGTTCTGAGAAAAAGCCCTTTCCTGAATTTACTTCCAAAGACCCTTCTAATCCCCAGGAATCCCAGTTCTGCACCCCTGCTGTCTCCCTCAGTGGGGAGAAGCAGTCCCTGCACCCCACAGTGAGACGCCTGAGGTCACAGCCACCACCCGGCTCTGGGCTTGGGGGGAGAGACCCCCTCGGTTGCCTGCCTTGAGTCTGCGTTCTCTTATTTCACACCTAAACCTTGCAGACTTGGCTTTCAGGTTTCCATGGCAGCGCAGAAACAGCAAACCCGGAGGGAAAGAACCTTACCCTGGACCTAATCACGTGGCTCTGTGGGAATCCAGTGTTTGCTGATGGTCTGCTAATTCAGACTGCATCTGGGGGGTAGGGCAGCACTGAGGGGACACATTGGAAGATTTGGGAGAAGGCTCGCACCAGTCAAGGAGCTAGGAGGTCAGGGGATGGGAGCCTGGTGCCTACCCCATATCCCATGCCCCGATCCTGGGGCCTGGTTTGCGGCAGGACCTTGATAAAAAGACGCTGGACAGGCTGGATGGAAGTGGTGCCCCAGCTAGCCAGGGGTCCTAGTCTGACAGTGGGACGGGCAGTCAACCACTGGTTTAGTTTGGAAGCTGCCAGAATGCAATGGCTTTTTAAAAAGGGGAATGCATTAAGTTGCAGGTTTTCAGTTCTAAGGCCATGAAAATGTCCGAACTAAGGCATCCAGGGAAAGAGACCCTGATTCAAGAAAGGCCAATGAGCCCAGAACACCTTGGTCAGCCAGAAAGGCACGTGGTGATGTCTGCTAGCTTTCTCTCCTCATTTCTAAAGGCTTGCCCAGAGGTATTTTCCTTCTGCATCCCCAAAGGTCTCTGGCTGTATGGGCTCTGTCAGCACTGTGACTCTAAAAATTTTCCAAAATGGTTCCCTCGTAAAGGGCTCCGGTAAGTAGCCCCAGCTTGATGGGTGGAGATGCATCTCCATGGAAACCACCTAATCAAAAGTTACCAGTCACAATTGGGTAGGTCATCTCCCCATGGAAACAATCAAAAAGTTCCCACCCAGCAATATTGAATGAGAATTTAAGGACGTGGCTTTTCTGGGATTCACGACAGATTCAAACCGGCCCAACCACGTTCAACAAGGGTGACAAGAACTGCGCAGACCGCTGAGTTCAACGTGAGGCAGCAAAAGCCTGTTCACGGTCCCAAGCTGACCGTCAGTGGCATCGTCCCTGACTTCTTGTTAAATCAAAACGCATCAAAAGTCCGGGGGTACAGCCTGGGAGGGACGCCTCTTCCCCAAGGCTGCAAGTAACCGGGTCTGGCCTCGTGGCCCACGGGGCAAGCGGGTCACCTGGGCCTGTCCCACAGGTGCACCTACCCTGATGGCACCTGCGCCAGCCAGCAGAGGGCGCGCAGCCCCACCCAGGCCCGCCCTCAGGGTCACTGGGGAGGAGGGGGGACCCCAGCATCTTGTTCTCAGGGACCATGATAGTCAGCCGCCATGCCCAAGAGAGGCCCAGGAAGAACTGTCACTTAATCTAGAGAAATGCTAGACTCCATTCTAGAATAATTGCCCCTCGTTGATTTTACAGGGAAGATTAGCATGTGCTTTGAGGAAATTGTTCCCACTTGCTTGTCTGAGATCATTTTGTGCATTTTGAGAGACTTTGGAAACCCCATGCTGTTGGAATCTGTGGCAAGATGAATCTGTTATAAGAGTCTGGGCAAGCTGATACCTCCTCCGTTCTGTACCTGATGCCGTCCTGGCCTCACTCTCTCTTTCAGGCCCTGACGTGCTTGAGGTTACAAGGAAATGAGCTGGTGACGCTTCCACCTCACCACAAGTGGACCTGTAGACAACTCAAGACCCTGGATCTCTCCAGGAACCAACTTGGGAAGTAAGCAGAGCCACCCTCTCTCCCTGCAAGCTCTACAGGTCGCTTGTGACCATGGCCTGCAGGCCCTGGGGGTGGTTTCCTTCCAATTCTAACTTTCATAGACTCCTGTAGAATCTGGTCTCTAACTTCAGCCTAAACTGTCCTTCAGTTCAGAACTTTTTGCCAACAACTAACAAAAATGGATATAGAGCCGATAAAACACCTAAGAGTAAATCCCCAGAACCTTCCAATAAAAGATAAAAGGGGAGGTAAGTCCCCTGTTGGTCCTTTGGTGACCAGCCACCCCAACTCATCTGCTTCTGCAGCGTCTCAGGAACGAACACGCCAAAGAGAGTGTCCCTCCCTGCACAGGGCAAGCGTAACAGCCCCTGGAATGCGCCATTGGAAAGTGCTGTTACACACCTGCCTGAAGTGGAAAAAGCTCAAGAATGGAAACCACCAGTCTTGCCAGAGTTAGATCATGTTCTGTAAATGTCGGTCAATTTTTTCCAAGAGACTTTTAGAGCACTGGTGTTTCAGTGAGCAGGTAGTGGCCGTCTGCCCTTGCACATCAGCCCCGGATGAAATTTTCTCCCTGCTTTCTGGATGGTTCGGCATCACACAGTTGCAGCCAAATTAGTAATGTCTTTGTCATGCTTTCTTTTTGACTCCCCTCCCTGTCGCCACAGAAGTGAAGATGGACTGAAAACAAAGCGTATTTCCTTTTTCACCACCAGAGGCCGCCAGCGTGCAGGGACTGAGTCAGGTGAGTGTGTGTTGGTGTCCAGAGAAGACGCAGTTGAATGGGCTTGTTTTCTACTCCATCCATCCAAAGGGGAATGGCTCTGATATTGGACTTTCTCCTTCAATGCCCTGTTGAACTCCGGAGATGTGAGTGGAGACTCTGGAAGCGAGCTGGATCCATCACTTACATCTCATGTACCACATATAAGTATCCTTGAAGCCTCTTTGCAGCCTGGAGTCGGAGGAAACTAGTAGTTAGTTACCATATGTAACTAGCAGTTACCATATGTAACTGGTGGTCATCATATGTAACAAGGGCTACCCTAGATCTTTTAGACATGTTCCAGTCTTTCCTTAATACTCCCATGAGAACTGGATTGCAATTTCCTATTTTATAGGAAACTGAGGCTCTGAAGGGTTGATGGACTTTCCCATGGTCACATGGCTGCCCATCCTTTCTGCCTCCCTGGGGTAGCTCGTAAAAGGAATGCCTAGGAACACAGCCACCCTCACCCCTGCAGACTCCTGGCTGGGCTGGGGTTCTCAGGGGGCAAACACATCAGAAATAGAATTTTCCTTAGGGTTTTCCACACTGGCCACACAACAAAGGAAGTTCAGCAGAGAATATGTCGGATCTCTAGGAAGACCAGTTCTTCTCATTTGTTATATTTTATGATGTAGGAGGGAAGTCCTTCTCATTAAACCACTTGGCCTCCTTTTTAACCTGAAAGCTGTGACTTATAAAGCCAACCACACTCACAGAAATATCCCTCATGATGGCTGCCACATAAAATGGAACCAATATTTAGGTTCTTTTAAATGTAACAGCACTTTCTCCTTTGGCTTGATAGATCTATGTCAGCAAGTGGTCTTTTAGAAAGTGGGTGTGAGGTAGGGATAAGAAATGCCACAGAGGCCAAAACGCATTTGCAGGAGCTGAATACTCTGACCACCTGTTGAGCTTTTTAATGAACTTGGGTGCATGTATGTATGTGTGTATATATATATATGATAGGTATATCAGTCATGCATGAGTGTGGATGTTTATATATGACTAAAAAAGCAACACATCAATGGAGCAGTAGAAGGATCTGAAAATAGACCTAAGTAAATATAGGAATTTAATACATGACAAAGGTGGCATTTCAGTTTAGTGGGAAAAGGATGTTTTGTTGTTTTTTTTTAATAAATAGCATTTAAATAAAATAGCATTTTTAATAAATAATTGCCTATCCAGCTGGAAGGCTGGACCCCCTACCACATCAGTTACAAAAATGTCCATGTGGGTAGCAGGTTTAAATGTAAAAGAAAATAATAGCATTTAGGAGAATGTGTGCATAGTTTGGTGGGGGAGAGGAGACTTTTTTAAACTAGCTGGGAAATCCAGAAACTACCCCCCCCCAAAAAAAGAGAGAAATCCGTGGCTTTATAGAAATTCTAAAGTTTTGTTCAGTAAAAGGCATTCTAAGCAAAGTCATACAAACAGACTCAGCAGAAATATTTGTAACACAAACTGTTGTGACTTAAATAGGCTTAAGTCCCTAACATACAAAGCAATTCATGGGAATTGATTTAAAAAAAAAAAGACAAGTCAATCAGAAAAAATGGACAACAGATGTAAAATAATTCACAGAAGTTCAGACAGCCAAGAAACAAATGAAAGAGTACTTCGCCATACTATAGAGAAATGCAATTATGACTGGTTCTTTATAAAATGAAAAGCCTTAAGACTTTAGAAATTAGTCCAGACAGAGATTTTACTTGGAAGGAGAGAGAAATAAACTCATTTTTCAATTTCGTGCCAAATTGGATGATGGGCATGAAAAGAGTTGCCTGTATGGATGAAGTTTGCACGCCTTTTATGTTTAGGTCGACCAGAAGCATGTCTTGCTTTAGCGATGCAGAATCTCTTCCAGGACATAGAAAAGTGCATGGGGACAGGGGACCCTCCCTCAGTGGAATCAGCCATTCCTGGAAGATGGGCCATGTCTCCCTTGTGAAACCACCAAAGGGCAAGGTCAACCATACACAATGAAAAATTGTGCAGTAGGATCATTGACCAGTGTTCTGGAAAATGCTTTGGGTGGAGACCTGCAGGAACATATCTGGGGAGCTCGACTGAGTAGGCCACACCTCTTAGAAGGTTCCCTGGCAGAGCCGGACCATGGCTTTGACCTATGACAAAGCCCTCTTGCATTTTAAGTTTAATCTAGAAAAGTGAGGTCCACACCTGAGGTGAAAAAAAGGGGAACCCCCTTGGAAAAAAGGGGGACCTCCTTGGAAAAGGCATTGTCTTACAGCTGTTGACCCTTGAGTAAAGAATTACCTATCAGAGTCAATTTGTTTGCAAATGGATAGCCAAATTCCAGGTAAATTTATGTACATTCAAGTCATGTTTGCACAGTGGGCTCATCCAAAAATAATTTGGATGGCTGTTTTAAATTCATACCAGCAGAGTCATAAATAACTTATGAATAAATAATTACAGTTCATAAATACCTTGAGGCGTGGCTCTCCAGCCCAAGTTTTCCTAGTTTTCCTCACTGGGCCAGGAGGTCTCTAACAGGTGTTGCCTCTGTTTTCATTGGCAGTTCTTTATTTCATCTGTCCATTACTTAAAAAGGCTTAACAAGCAGCAAGGCAAAACTTTACAATTGTCAAGCATAGGGGCCAGGCGTCCAGAACGTGTTCTCTGGGAAGCAAACAAGGCTTCCTTGATTCTGATGTTCTTTAATGAACATGTGAATCAGAGCAGGCTAAGGTTGGCCATACCTTTTCATTGAAGAAGGGAAAAAAATCCTCTATGAACATTTTCTTATGAAACAAGGTTTAATACAAAGCCGTCTTTAAAAATCTGCTGCACTTCATTCCATCAAATGTGCTGCAGTGAATCCCATTCATATTGCATGTCATAGCTGGGCAGGTTTTCCAGCCAACAAATGGTTTTCTGTTATCGTCTCACCCAGAACACTCTGTGAGGCCAGATTACGCTATTACCATTGATGGCGCAGCTACATCTCTGGAGAAAAGCCAGCACTCAGGGGGGAATTGTGACCGAGGGCAATGGAACAGTGCTTGAGCCCAACAAAAGAATCTGGGCTTTTCTATCTTCCCTCCCTGGCAATGGGAACCTGAGCAAGAGAGCTCGGAGGCCGTCGTTTTATCTTGAGTTTTCCAAGCTGAAAGGGACCTGTGAGGGCATGATGTCCTGCCCTACTCTCCCTGCCTTAGGAGGATAAAAGCACTTCAGAGATCCTGCTGAAATCCAACCCTGAGATTTTCATCTGCGTGCATTTCCAAGGCTCTTGGCCACATTCTTTCTCAACTCTAATGCTCTGTACCAGTGAAACGGCCGATTTGATTTTATTTTAATGGTAGCCTCACAATTAGGCTCATTAACAAAGTCCCATAAATACCAAAGAGCTGGCTTGTTTTTTTTTTTCAGAGAAAGCGTAAAAACGTAGTCCATTTTATTATTTAATTAGCTAGCTTTTTTAATTGAAAAACTAATATACATGCATGGTAAAACAAAAATTCTGAACATTAACAAAGATTGTGTATGAGATTTCAGTCCTCTCATACTCTCCTTTCCTACAGACAATTTCATGTCTTTCTGATCACAGTTTTATGGTGTTAACATACCTATGTAACTCACATGTGTACCTCATGCTCAAATAACATTGTTTGTGTGTGGTATTTATGCACTAGCATATGTGTTCATGCGTTATGTGTGAATGCGTATATGGACACGTGTATGCATTGTGGCGTGCATTTGCATGTGTGCATACCCTTTTGTACACACAAACAAGCCTTCTCTGTACATCAGATTCTGCACCTTCCTTTTTTCAATTCACCAAAAGCCCTTGATTATTATTTCACCTCCACACATGAAGACTTGCTCCATTCTTCCTAATAGTTGCATGTTATTCTGCTATTCACTTAACCTATCCCCTGCAGAAGGACATGGACGTTTTCCTCTCGCTTCACTATTGCAAATATTGTGCCTCTGAGCATCCTCATTGCCACATCCTAGCCACACATGCAAAGCTGTTGGTAAGATAATTTCCTAGAATTGTAATCACTAGGTCAATGATACAGCATTTTATTTTCATAGATCTGCCAAAATGCTGCCCAGAGGCTGCACTAATTTCTATACCATGTTCATTTCCTAGAACTGCTGTAATAAAGTACCGCAAACTGGGTGACTTAAAACAACAGAAAAATGTTTTTCACAATTCTGGAGGCCAGAAGTCTGAACTCAGGGTGTCGGCTGGGCCGTGCTCCCTCTGAAAGCTGTAGGGGAGAAGCCTCCCTTGCCTCTTCCATCTTCTGGTGTTCACCAGCAGCCCTTGGCTTTCCTTGGCAATCTCTGCCTCTGCTGTCATGTGATGTTCTCCCCTCCTGTCTCTTCTCTTCTTTTAAGGACACCAGTCCTGTGGAATTAGGGCCGCTACCCCACCACTCCGGTATAACCTCATCTTAACTAATTCCATCTCTAACTACCCTGTTTCCAAATAAGGTCACGTTCTGAGATGCTGGGGGTCAGGACTTGAAAGGTGTCTTTGGGGGGGACTCTATTCAACCCATATCATGCGACCCACACGGCCTGCAGGCTTTGAGGCCAGAGTCATTTTCAAATGTCCGTCTGCTTTGCCATTTCTTCACAGGCTGTGTGCTGGAATTCCCAGCCTTCCTGGGTGAGTCTTTGGAAGTCCTTTGTCTGAATGACAATCACCTGGACGCCGTCCCTCCCTCGGTGTGCCTACTGAAAAGCTTATCAGAACTCTACTTGGGAAAGTAAGTGCACAGCCAGGGAAACCAGGATGTTGTTCCTGGACAAAGTCATTAGTCACAGAACATATATAAGAAAATGACGGCCTTAATACGATGAGGGGCACGATTTTTAGTGTTGCAATGAGGTGGAGGTGACTTGTAGGTTAAAACCTAAGCTACTGCGCATGTCAGGCGGGCCCATTTTGGTTAAATCCAGTCTCAGTTATCAAGATGACTTTGGACTTGGGGTGGGTTTGTTCTGGGCTGACCCAGCCTTAGGAGCTGTCTTTAGTGGTCACAAGCCCCTAGAGTCGAAAAACTGGATAAAAGGGTACAAGTGAAGGTTAGTCACGAGGATTTTACAATCACGCGGACACATGATAAGGGCTATACAACCATCACCAGGGGTCAAGGCAGCTGGATTACAATTTAGAGATTTTAGGTGTTCCCCTCTATCTACTCTACTATACCAGAAAGCAAGAAGGAATATCTATATAATTAACTCAGTAATTAAGATCATCCCTTAAATCCCGATTTCTTGATGGCAGTGCTCTCCCACAAACCATTTGGGATTCAGAAGCCAGGCAAAGGGAGTAATCTATGTTTACCTAGGGGCGGTAATGAGCTTTTCAGGATGGGATTTGGGTCCAGGAAATGGGGGGGGGGGGGCTGTGAAGTGTTGGCTGGCGATGCAGTGCTATGTGTTGTGGATTTTGTTTTAAATTTCCAAGGGGCTTTGTTTAACCTTTAAAGAAAAGACGTGCATACATTTCCAAGGGGACAGAGAAAGAATTTACAAAGATTTTCTAAAGTGAATGCTGAAAGCAAAAGGGAAGGGAATAAGTCTCTCGTGGTATGCGCTTTTGCCCCTTTGCTTGGGCTAAGATGAGAACTGCTCACGTACCCATCCATTCATTTACTGGGTGTCTGCCGCGTGCTGAGTTCTGCCAGGGGTTACAGATAGCATGCGAACATCAATGAACTAATATAATATAATCCAGGCTGCACTGCAGGTCCAAAGAAGAGATAGTGCTCTTCTTTATGGTAGTATAATGAGTAGAAAAGACAGGAAAAATGAGGGGAGGGGGGCCCCAGTAGTAAGTGGTGCGATCTGCAGAAGGCATAGCTGCCATTTCTACCACTGACCTTCCAGGAGAAGGGCTCTGACCTGAGTATTTAAATGGAAGATTTGAAATAAGGGCTCAAGATATCAGACTGGGGGTGCAGGGCCCTGGCAGGCCTCAGAGGCTGACGGGGTGCTTTTGTGTGTGTGTGTGTGTGTGTGTGTGTGTGTGTGTGTGTGTGTGTGTGTTCTCTCGTGGTGGGTGTGTGCACCCTCAGCAATCCCGGCCTCCAGGAGCTGCCTTCCGAGCTGGGACAGCTGGGAAACCTCTGGCAGCTGGACATCGAAGAGCTCACCATCACCAATGTGCCTGCAGAAATCAGGAAAGAAGGTAGCAGGGCTTGCTTTCTGCAGCCCGTTTCCTCAGCGTCAGCTCCTGGGAGAAACAACTCAAATCCGGCGGTCCTGTTGCTGGGGTGGGAACACCGAGGTGGCCCTGGGGAACCCAACTGCCATGTTGGTATTGGGGAGGATGCTGTAAAATGATCCGCGAAGTGATGCATTATCGAGGATCATTGGACTGAGAGTGACTAGGTTGTAAAACTCTCTAAGATGGATGTTTGGGGTCCTTGCATTTTGGGGTAATGAGTATTGCACCTTCCCTCCAGCAGACCCAGTCATCTTCCCCTTTCCCCATTAGAACACATAGAAATGTTCCCTTATGATGGGCTCTGTTCCCTAAGGGATGGGGGCATGTTCTTGTTTCGAGGCTGTGGGCAGCAGCGCCTTCCCCCCTTTATGATCTGCCCAGGCCCCAAGGCGATGCTGTCTTACTTGCGGGCGCAGCTGCGGAAAGCGGAAAAGTGCAAACTCATGAAGATGATCATCGTGGGTCCCCCACGCCAGGGCAAGTCCACCCTCCTGGAGATCTTACAGACGGGGAGGGCCCCCCAGGTGGCGCACGGCGACGCCACCATCAGGACCACCA
Source organism: Myrmecophaga tridactyla (assembly GCA_004026745.1). NCBI lineage: Eukaryota > Metazoa > Chordata > Mammalia > Pilosa > Myrmecophagidae > Myrmecophaga > Myrmecophaga tridactyla. The sequence goes on along the minus strand of PVIY010018361.1, from coordinate 30,185 downwards.
AATGGGAGCTCCAGAGGCCGGCTGGCTCAAGAGCCAAGGTCAAGGACGGTCGGAGTGCAGAGTTCCTGTGGGTGGGAGGGACCCCTCCCTGGGGAGCCCGGGATTTTCTCAGCAGGGGGTCCGGGTCCCAGGATTCCTCCCTCCCAAAGGGCTTGTGTGCTGCTCCCAACCTGCTCCTGCGAGAGGCCATGAAGCTTTTCTTGACTTCTGTTATGGTTAACTCGAGACTCTAGGCCAGTAACTCCTCATCCTGGCAGTTCATTAGGTTCCCTTGGGAAGTATTTAAGGTTAGTGATCCCCAAAAGTTCTCATTCGGATGCTGTGGGTCCAGGTCCCTCCCCAGGGTTGAGAACTACACAGCTTTAGAGAATGAAGCACACCGACATCTACGCCCTAACAAGAAGGCCCACCAGGCAGCCCTGGATGAGTGCTCTGTCTTCTCCGAGCATCCCTCACAAATTTTGAGAATGAGCTTTTAAGCCCTATTTAAAATGAATTCCCCTGGTGAGCCTCTTAGTTAGTCTTCCTGTTTTCTATTCAGGATCAGAAATGAAAATGCAATTGCTCTTCCCCTTGAAACAGAAAACTGACACTGTAAAACATTGACAGGTTCTTCATCCCCGGAAGATGGCACGTGACAGTCAGCTAGTTCTCCAAGCCGTGTAACGAGCATGTAGAAAGAATGTCTTCCTTTATCTATTGCCTCATTTGCCTGATGTCGCCTTGTGACTACATGTGGCTGTACAGGGACCCAAAGTCAAGGAAACTGTGTCATTGTAGAAAGCCTGTATCTTGCTTGATTTTCCTTGTAGCTCCCATCACAGTGGCAGCTAGAGATAGGTTTTGCTGTAGAAGCTTTCAACCAAAAAACAATTTCCAAATCAGCAAACCCAGTTGGAGTAACTAGGCATCTAAGCTGAATGTATTTTCCAACCCTGACTTGGAATCTGTTCCTCTGAAGAAGGAGCAGGGGGAGGGAGAGCCTTTCTGTTTGGTCAGGAACAGCCAAAATGACTTCTCTCCCTTAATTTATACCAGGCATTCCCTGAGCACCCTAAAGTGAGCCCAGCTAGAGAAACTGAAAGTTCTCTAATGTAACCAGAATCTTCTGGAATCCCTCCAGCTCTCCTTTTTAAACACTTATTCTTCATTATTTTCTTCCCACTGTTACTTAGCGAATGGTTGTCTGAAGCATGAGAGGGGAAATTTGTATTTCTTTTTTTCCCCATCCTTTAGCCTCCATTGCTTTCTGCCATCAGAAAGTTTCCCCTTTGCGAGTTGAAGGAGAAGAAGCCCGGATCTTGTTAACGCTGAGCAGAGCTGGGCATTCAGCAGTGTAACTCTCTCTGTGTGACTGGCGTTTAGCCAGTTTAGAACAGCTGTCCGTTTTGATTTCCATACAGAAAGCAGGTCAGCATGCTCTATCTGGCAGACCAAAGCAGAGCATCAGAGAAATGATTTCTTACTACGGAAAACTGCAGCCTTAGCTTCTCAGGCCAGACTCTGACCTCATAAGCCGATAGAGAAACCAGTTTACACAGCCTTTCCCGGCAACCCGACAGCTAAGCTTTTGTTTGCTTGCCACATTGGAGGAGTTTCCCACATCCTCGGTGGGCGCCAACCTCTGACCTTGAGGAACTTGGCGGCCCGCGCAGATGGAGTTTAAGCCTTGAGAACCGAGGGCGACGAGTGACATCCGGGGGCTCCAGATGGAGCTTGAGCGATGCCCTCAGAAGTTCCCTAGACACCGATAAACACCAAAGGCCCCTCCAGCAGGAGCCGTCCGCGGCCTGGCCCCTCTGCCGCCCAGTTAGCGGCAGACAGAAGCCTCTAGAAGTCCACCTCCGAGCGGCAGGGCCCACCCCTCCCTTTGAACACTGATCTCTGAGAGGAACAGCAGGGCCTGGGGAGCTGTCCTCTCGTGTCCTTTTCAGGCCCACCCTAGCGCAGCGTTAGAGCCAGACAGCCGTCTGTATTTGATTTGCCAACAACTCGCCTTTTAAAATGCCTCCCTCCTGTCGCTCTCGTTGCTCAAGTAGGTTGAGTCCGTGGAGTTCAACGTCTGGGACATTGGCGGCCCGGCCAGCATGGCCACTGTCAACCAGTGCTTCTTCACGGACAGGGCGCTGTACGTGGTGGTGTGGAATCTGGCGCTGGGGGAGGAGGCCGTGGCCAGCCTCCAGTTCTGGCTGCTGAGCATCGAGGTGAGCGCACGCCGGCCGGCCAGCTCCCGGGGGCAGCCCAGCGCTCTGGCCACCTCTTGAACCCACTCCCCTTTGCCAAGGGAGGACAAACTTGTGTTACAGAAAACATGCTTTCCATATATATATATATATATTTTAACTAAATATATATATATATATTTTTTTGTTAGTAAAAAATTGTTTTCTTAGCACCGTTGTGGGTTCACACAAAACTCATCCATCAAGTACAGAGTCATATACTCACCACACACAGACACAGCTTTCCCTTTCATTAACATTTTGCATTAGTGTGATACTTTGTTATAGTTGATGCAACAATGTTATTATAATTACACTATTAATTTTAGCCCACTGCTTACGTTAGGGTTCACTGTTTATGTTGCCCACTTTTTAATTGGATTCTCTTTCTATTGTTGGATTATAGTTATTCTTTTTATATCCTGGATTTTAAACCCTCATTGGATATATGGTTTCCAAACATTTTCTCCCATTCTGTAGGTCGCCTTTTTACTTTCTTGATAAAGTCCTCTGATGCACAGACCTTTTTAATTTTGATGAAGACCCTTTTATGTATTTTTTCTTCTGTTGCTCATGCTTTGGGTGTAAAGTCTAAGAAACCATTGCCTAACAGAAGGTCCTGAAGATGCTTCCCTATATTTTCTTCTACGACTTTTATAGTTTTGTCCTTATATTTATGTCCTTGACCCATTTTGAGTTACTTGTGTATGGTGTGGGGTCGGGGCCCACCTTCATCCTTCTGCATAGGGCCAGCTATTTCTCCCAGCACCGTTTGCTGCCACCTACTGTCTCAGGACCGTGGCCACAGTGGGAGGTGGCCCACTGCCACTGGTTGACCCTTAAGCTGCGAAGGACTGAATGTGGAAGAGGGGTCTGGAATCAAAGGACCCTTTTTTGTTGTTTTTGGTGGAGTCTTTTGCGGATTCTTTCCGCAGGCTCTCTCATCCTCCAGAGTTCCAAGCAGGGTTGATTCTGCCCGTCTGTTTAGCTGTCTCTAAGGGGAAACATTCCTGGGGATGTCTCAGGCCTCCACCTTGGTCACTCTTTCTGTCTGTCCTGCTGTCTTCTCCCAGCGAAGCCCATGGGGTCCTACCAGGCCTGATGGCTACCAATAATCTTATTATATCTTTATTGACATAATATTTCCTAAATTTACTAACCTCCACCCTGAAATCCAGAAGGAGAGTGGGCGCCTCCCCAAGTGTCGAGGTGATACTGGTGTGAGCGCCGACCCTTTGCCGGGGAGATGCTGGTGTCATGCCTTCGGGGGTCAGAGCCCTGAGCAGCGCTGTGGGGTGAGGCCTGCCGGCGCGGGGGCTGACGCCCTTCAGATGCATGCCAGGCCTGCAGGGTTTGCAGGCGCTCAGCGCGGGGTTCTCTCCCGCAGGCCAAGGCCCCCAATGCGGTGGTGCTGGTGGTGGGGACCCACCTGGACTTGATCGAGAGCAAATTCCGAGTGGAGAGGATCGCGACGCTGCGCGCCTACGTGCTGGCCCTCTGCCGCTCGCCCTCGGGGTCCCGAGCCACGGGCTTCCCCGACATCACTTTCAAACACTTACAGTGAGTGTCCTTGGCGGTCAGGAAGGACGCCCAAGACCCACCCGCAGAGGCTGCTGGGCAAAGACGGCCCCTCGGCCAACGGAACAAAGAGGACGGGACCTGCAGACACCCAGAGGGGCTTCCTCGGGGCCCCTGCCCACCCCTGAGGTCCATGCTGAGGGTGCCCAACTCCCACGGGACCAGGGATGTTGGTTCCTGCTTCCGGCCACTGGGCACAGGTCTATCATTTAAGAACCAGCCCCTGGGTTGGTCCCCAAGCCTCATGGGGGGCCATGGAGACTCACTGAGTGGCCCCAGTCCAGGAAGGGTGGGGATGGGATGGCACTGCTGGGACCAGCCGCCCTGGGCTTGTCCTTTTCCTGGCTCCTGTCTGGACTCACAGCCACCCTGCCAGACATGAGGACAGACTGTTGTACCCACATAACCGATGATAAGACTCAGGTTCAGAGTCGAAGGAGGGTCCCCTATGGGAACAAGACACGCCTGGCCAAAGCCACACCGGTGGTCCTTGGGTCCTGGTTTCTCTCTCTGAGTAGAGCCCCTGGGTGATGGTGCGTGGATCAACCTGGGGCACATTGGCCTGTGCCAGGAGGCGGAGACTGCATTCAGGGACTCCTCGGAAGCCCTTAAGAAGCCTGTGGCACTGGGATAGCAGGAGCACTGACTCCAGCTCAGATGCCTGGGTCGAACCTCAGTCTGCTACTTCCCAGCTTGAGTCCTTGGGGGTCATACTATACCTCTTAGCCTCAACCTTCCTCCTCTGTAAGATGGGCATATCAGGAAAACAGTCTAAAAGGGTGCCCAGCGCAGTGCTTTCCACTAAGTAAGCCCTTAATAAATTCCTTGTGTCCTTTTTTCACATGTTTTCTAGACTTCCTTAGTGTCCCACTTGGAAAGACAGGCAAACTGAAATGCTTACTCACCAGGCGTGGGTGCCATGAGTAAGCTCAGATCTTTCCCCCACACAGTGAACTTTCCTGTAAGAGCCTGGAAGGCCAGGAAGGGCTGCGGCAGCTGATTTTCCACGTCACCTGCAGCATGAAGGCTGTCGGCGACACCATCAGCAGCCAGCGGCTCGTCGGGAGGCTGGTAGGTGCCGCCTGGCTCAGCAGGCTAAGCCAAGGGGGCTGGTCAGTGTGCATTTGGGAATCTGCCCTTTGCCTTTATCTTTATTACAAAACACATCATCAGGCTCCGTGCTTCCAAGTGTGAGCAGTTTCTTGGAAACTGAAAGGGAAGGGATGGGCAGCAGTAGGACCGGAGGGGGCTGGGGGCTGGGGAGGAGACCTCAGAACCTGAGGGCCCAGCCTCGGTCACCAGCCTAACCCCCCCTACCCCACCCCCACCAGATTCCCAGGAGCTACCTGAGCCTCCAGGAGGCCGTCCTGACCGAGCAGCAGCAGCGTAGCCAGAGCGATGACGTCCAGTACCTGACCGACCGGCAGCTGGAACAGCTGGTGGAGCAGACACCGGACAATGACATCAATGACTACGAGGACCTGCAGTCCGGTGGGCCGGGGCAGGGTCTGGCACGGAGGGGACAGGTATCCCAGGCAGGGCGGGCAACCAGGGGGACACGGGAAGGTACGGGAAGAGAGGGTCAGGAGCCCCAAGGGAAGGTGGGGTCAGGGGCCTTGCACTTGTGAGAAACAGAGTCTTCCCTGCTTAATAACTCCAGCAGAAGTTCCGGAGTCCCCTTAGGGGACCTGCGATCAGGCAGCAGACCCAGTCCTGAGGGTCTGCAGGCGTCGGGAGTGCTGGTTTCGCCCCAGGAAGGATTTGTGACTCCCCTTGGGAGTGGCATTGCTCGCCCTTGGCCTTGTTTCGCTGACACTGCTTCCTCTGTGTCTCTGGGCAGCCATCAGCTTCCTCATCGAGACCGGCACCCTGCTGCACTTCCCAGACACCAGCCACGGCCTGCGGAACCTCTACTTCCTCGACCCCATCTGGCTGTCTGAATGTCTGCAGAGGATCTTTCACATTAAGGCCTCCAGGTCGGTGGCCAAGAACGGGGTGATCCGAGCAGAGGATCTCAGGATGCTGCTTGTCGGGACGGGCTTCACGCAGCAGACGGAAGAGCAGTACTTCCAGTTCCTGGCCAAGTTTGAGATCGCCCTGCCCGTTGCCAATGACAGGTGCGGCCGCGGACTGGGCTGGGCAGGGGGGCTCCCTGGAGGAAGGAGTGGGGGTCTGAACCCACCGGGGTGTGTGTTCAACATTTCCAGGGGTCTGGGCTCCCTCGCCTCCCAGGGACAGTGACGGGGTAGGGGCAAGGGGCATGGCAGGTCTCTCCACTGGCCTCTCCTTCCCATGCCATGGGCATCTCTTTCCAACGGGTTGAAATAAAATCCAGTGGTTGCAGAGGTACAGAAAAACATACAGGAATGGCATTAAAAATCATTCATTTAAGTAGCATGCACGCCTAGATCATCTACTCCATTTTTCTTTGCCAAATGACCAAGCAAATCAAGTCCCTCACTCAGTGAACCCCCAAAGCTTTCTGAACGTTTGAGTATAATTTATATACGTCATGCTCCTTGAATCCCTAACACTCTGCTGTACATTTCTTAAGAACAAGGATATTCGCTTATGTAATCACCTAAAGTGCAGTCATCAAGTTTAAGAAATTTAACATTGATATATAATCTATATTCCATTTTTTTCATGCATCCTAATAATTCCTTTTGAGCCTCCTCTCTTCCCTTGTTAGACTCCATCCAGAATCATATACTGCCTTCAATTGCCATTGTCCCTTTAGTTGCGCTTTCTTTTTCCTTTTTTTTTTAATTGTGGGACCATATAGACAACATAAACTTTCCCATCTCAACTGCTACCAGGCATACGATTCAGTGGGATGAATCATGTCCACTGTTTTGCCATACCCTCACCTCCTTCCATTACTAAAACTTTTCCATCTTCCCGAAAAGAAACCCTACACCCAGTATGCATTAACTTCCCATTCCCTCTGCACACCTGTCCCCCCATCCCTGCCAACTATACTCAATTTCTGTCTCTGTGGCCTTGCCTGTTTCCAGTATTTTCTTTGTAATTGTCATAGCACTTCAATTTAACATCCTACATCTGAAACAATCTTTATTCTTTGATACCAACTAATCTTCAACATAAACTGTGTTCCCATATCCTCTGTCCCCCAACCTTTATGGAGTTTTGTCACAACTTACATGTTTATACATCATGAATCCAAAACCACTAATTTATCATAACATTTCTTATTCATTTGCCTTTTAGATCCTGTAGGAAGTAAAAAATGGAGTTATAAACCAAGAATACAGTAGTACTGGCACTTATATATACCCATGCCATTTGTGTTTGCAAGCTGCCAGAATGCAATATACCAGAACTAGAGCGACTTTTAAAAAGGGGAATTAATAACTTGCAAGCTTACACTTATAAGCCTATAAAATTGCCCAAACAAAGACATCTAGAGAAAGACACCTTAATTAAAGGAAGGCAGATCAGGAACAGCTCTGTCAGCTGGGTAGTCACATGGCTGGCATCTCCTGGTCCCTTGCTCCTGGGCTCTGTTGCTTTCAGCCTCTGTTTCTGTGGGGGTTCCTTACTTTGCTTCTCCAGGGCTGGCTTTCATTGCTTGGCTTCCCTTGGCTCTTTCTAGGTTCTGGCTTGCTTAACATCTCATGACAATGTCCGCTAGTTTCCAAGCATCGCCAAACATCTGTGTCTCTGCTCTCTGCCTGTCAGCTCTCCTCTGAAGTTTCTGTCAGCTCCATCATTTCTGTCATTTCTGGCTTTCTCTATAATGTTGCTTTTAAAGGACTCAAGTAAACTAATCAAGCCCCACCTGGATTGGGTGGGGTCACATCTCCATCTAATCAAAGGACACACAAGTGGTCTTGTCACAGCTCTGTGGAGATAATCTAATCAAAAGTTCCAACCTACAGTGTTGAATTAGGATTAAAAGAAACAGCTGCCTCCACAAGATTGGATCAGGATTAAAACATGGCTTTTCTGGGGTATGTAATACTTTCAAACCAGCACACCATTATTCTTACTGGAGATCTTTATTTCTTCTTGCAGCTTTGATCTATTATCTTTTATCCTTTCTTTTCAACCTCTAGAACTCTCTTTAGCATCTCTTATAGGGCCAGCTTAGTGGTGACAAACTCCATCTTTTTTTTCCTGAGAATGCCTTAACCTCTCCTTCATTTTGGAAAAATAGTTTTGCCAGAAACAGAAATCTTAGTTGGCTATTTTTTTGC
>PVIY010018361.1:0-22065 GCA_004026745.1 Myrmecophaga tridactyla | reverse complement strand
ATTCATCACCATGGTCATTTTTAGAATATTTGCATCACTCCAGAAAAAGAAATAACAAGGAAAAATCCATACATCCCATACCTCTTACCCCACCATTGACCACTGGTATTGCAATCTACCCAATTTTTTTTACCCCCTTATCTTCCCCCCTATTATTTATTTATTTATTGTCATATTTTTTACTTGTCTATCCATACCCTGGATAAAGGGACATCAGCCACTAGGTTTTCACAATCACACGATCAACATTGTAAAGCTATATTGTTATATGAGTCAAGGCTACCAGAACACAGCTCTACAGTTTCAGGTACTTCCCTGCAGCCTCTCCAATACTCCACAAACTAAAAATGAGTCTATATAATGCATAAGAATAACCTCCAGGAAAACCTCTGTTTAAAATCTCTCAGGCACTGAAACTTTGTTTGATCTCATTTCTCTCTTCCCACCTTTTGGTTAAGAAGACTTCCTCAATTCCATGGTGCCGGGTCCTGGCTCATCCCCAGGAGTCATCACATCTCACATTGCCAAGGAAATCTACACCCCTGGGAGTCATATCCCATATAGAGGGGAGGGCAGTGAATTCATCTGCTGAATTGGCTTAGAGAGAGAGAGGCCACATCTGAGCAATAAAAGAGGATCTCTGGGGGTGGTTCTTAGGCATAATTATAAGTAGGCTTAGCTTCTCCTTAGCAGCAGTGGCTCAGTCTAATGAATTGGTTGTCCCCACTGCTTGCGAGAACATCAGGAATTCCCCAGATGGGAAAGTTCCTCCTTTCTCCTCAGTCCCCTAAAGGAACATTGCAAATACTTTTATATTATCTGCCCAAATTACTCTCGGATGTATCAGGGTATCACACCAACATGTAAAAATAAACAAAATCTCACTCCCTATTCAAGATTCCATGCAATTACGGTGTTTGAATAAACTGTCCATACAGGTTAAATTAGATAATATGCTACCCAAAATATATTTTTTGCACCAAATAAACATCTCTTCCTTTGATTTCACACAGAAGTTGAAGTTTTAAAATACAGACTACGTCATTCTTCATCCTGTATTCTGATTTACCTTGGTCCCATCCAAATCAGCTTCATTCATATCTCCAGTCGAAGTCTGGAGAAATCAACCCTTAATCTTATTGAGACTCTTTTGTAGGTGGCATGTTTCTTCTCTCTTGCGGCTTTCAGAATTCTCTCTATATCTTTGGCTTTTGACAATTTGATTATAATATGGTGTGGTGTGGATCTGTTTAGGTTTATCCTGTTCAGAGTTCATTGAGCATTTTAGATGTGTGTATTCATTACTTTCATTAAATTTGAGAAGTGTTCAGCCATCATATCTCTGAATATACTCTCTGCCCCATTCTCTTTCCGTTTTTCCTTCCAGGGCTCCCACAATGTGTGTATTGTTACACTTGGTGTCCCACAGATTCCTCAGGTCCTGTTCACTTTTCTGCATTCTTGCCTCTTTCTGCCCCTCAGAATGAATGATTTCAATTCTCTGATCTTCTAGTTCACTGATTCTTTCTTCTGCCAGCTCCAATCTGCTGTTGAACCCCTCTAGGGAATTTTAAATTTCTCTTACCTGTGGTCCTCAGCCCTGTTTGATTCCTTTTCATAATATCCATTGCTCCATTGGTATTTTCTTTGTGTTCATCTATCATTTTCCTGATTTATGATAGTTCTTTGTTAATCTTTTCCTTTAGGATTTTGAGCATGATTAGGACTATTTTTTTAAAGTCTTTGTCTGGCTTATATCCTAGGTCTGGTCCTCACTGATAATTTCTAATGCTTTAATTTTATCCTTTACATGAGCCCTCTGGTCCTGTTTCTTTGTATGCTTTATAATGTTTGGTAGAAACGTGGACATTTTGATATTTTAATGTGTTAAAGTTGGAGTTTAGACTTGGAGGCATCTATCTCTTAAGCTTATATCCAGCTAGTGTTATGACAGAGCTTCCCTTGAATATCAGAAGTTAACACAAAAAAAGGAAAAAAAGAAAACACTTTTCCCAGTCTTTGCAGATTGCCTTGAAGGACATTTCTTCAGCCTTATCCATACAGTGAATCTAGAGATCAGCTCCAGGCCAAAGCATAGGGGTCTTCCTCATCCGTTCTGCACACTCATATGCGTGTAGCCCTAAGAATTCCCATTTACACTGATACAAATCTTCCCTCTTCCCTAGGAAACAGTTTCCTCATGATCCTGGGCATGGCACTGTTTGCCCTACAGCCAGTGATCCCTTGCCCCTGGTAGTATGTCCTGACTGCTCTCCCATGGTGTTCTATATGCATGGCCAGTTCTGGGTGGCAAATCCCTCAGGCCATCACCAGACAGCTTGGGCCAGACATGCATGCTCCCAGAATGGCCACGAGGGTTACTCTGCTTCCTCTGGAACCAGGGCCAGGGATCCACACACTGGGAGCATGAGCTGGCTCCATGCTAAGCCAGTGGAAGGGTGGAGAGAGGCCAGCCAGGGTGCCAGGAGATCCTCCTGCTTTTGTATAGCTTTTCATGATATGGCACTTGCCCTGTTACTGAAGCTTTGAAAAAGATGTTTCTGCCAGTTCTTTTTCTTTCTTTTATTTATTTTTATTTTTTGCATATTTTTTATTCAAGAAAACAAACAATATGCTTTAGAACATATTGTTCTAAATCCACCAACGATGGATATCTTAGTTAGCCTAACCATAAGCATATTTAAATCAAGTATCCATATAATCATTGTAAAGCCTATGTTTGCACAGTAAGTTTCATGAGCCAATTTAAAATTAAGTGTTTCTGCCAGTTCTTAATGGTTGTTGAAAACTTCTGTGGGGGAATGGAAACCTGAAGTGTCTCATTCTGCCATCTTGATTGGCGCAGGTATCTCTCAGTGTGGTTTTGTTTTGTTTGTTTTTCAACATTTTTTATTGTGAAACATAACATATATACAAAAAAGCAACAAATTTCCAAGTACAATCTAACCAGTAGTTATAGAACATATTTTAAAGTTTGGTATGGGTTACAGTTCCATGATTTTTTGTTTTTTCTTCTAGCTGCTCTAGACACTGGAGACCAACAGAAATATCAATATAATGATTCAGAAGTCTTACTCATTTGTTAAGTCCTATCTTTTCTGTTATACTTCTCCTTCTTTTTAAATGACACATATACATAAAAGCAAAAATTTCAAAGCACATTGCAGCAATTAGTTGTAGAACAGATTTCAGAGTTTGGTATGGGTTACAGTTCCACAATTTTAGGTTCTTATTTCTAGCTGCTCTAAGATACTGGCAGCTAAAAGAAATATCAATATAAGGATTCGGCAATCATACTCGTTTGTTAAACCCCACCTTCTCTGTATAACTCCACCATCACCTTTGATCTTTCTCCCACTCTTTAGGGGTATTTGGGTTATGCTCATTCTACTTTTTCCATGTTGGAAGAGGTTATTGATAATATGGGGTGGGGGATGGAACTAGTTGATGTTCTGGAGAGAGTGGCCCTTCTGCATTTCAGGACTTATCTGGTCCGGGGACCTATCTAGAGGCTGTAGGCTTTGGGAAGTTGCCCTAGTGCATGGAACCTTTATGGAATTGTATATATTGTCCCAAGTGTTCTTTAGAATTGGCAGGAATAGTTTTGGTTACAGTTTGGCAAGTTATGATAGGTAGCAATGTCTAACTGAAGCTTGTGTGAGAGTGACTGCCAGAGTAGCCTCTCGACTCTAGTTGAACTTCCTCAGCCACTGATACCTTATTTGTTACAGTTCTTTTCCCCCTTTTGGTCAGGATGGGATTGTTGATCCCATGGTACCAGGGCCAGGCTCATCCCTGGGGGTCATCTCCCACACTGCCAAGGAGATCCTTTCATCCCTGGAGGTCATGTCCTATGTAGTGGGGAGGGCAATGTTTGGGCTTAGAGAGAGAAAGGCCACAGTAGAGCAACAAAAGAAGTCCTATCTCAGAATACTTATCCTCAGCACATCTGCAATGTCCCTTGTGCTGTGTGAGGTAACATGGGCAGCTTCCAGTATTAGAACTTGGATGTTTTTGACAGCCTATTGTACCCTACCATACTCTCCACCTTTGTTCTTCTTTTTCAAGATGACTTTGGTTACTCTGGGTCTTTTGCATCTAAATTTTAGAATTAGTGTGTCTGTTTCTATCAAAGCCAATATTATTATGCTTGATTATTACTTCTCTAATAAAGAAAAAAAGGCAATATTGATATTGCATCACATCCAGAGATCAAAGAGAACTGATTCCTTAACATATTGTCTTCCACTCTCTGAACATGGTTTATCTTTCCATTTATCTTGATCTTTTCAAAATTTCTCTCCATGATGTTTTGCAGTTTTCGGTGTTCAGATTCTGTGCATGTTTTTGTTAAATTTATTTTACATAATTTGTATTCTTTGTTATTATAATGATGATGTATTCTTAAATTTAAGAACCTCTAAGGGATATAATTACGTTCCCCCTCCACTACTCTCTGTGTTCTTTTTTTTGTATGTTTTGCTTCTACATAGATAAGACCCACAATACTGTGTTATCATTTTTGTATGAGCAATTAAATAATCAATAGCCTTTTAAGAAATTAGGAAACAATAGTTTACCATTTGTTTCAGTTTGCTAAAACTGCCAGAATGCAATATACCAGAAATGGGTTGGGTTGTTTTTTGTTTTGTTTTGTTTTTGCATTGGCAGGCACCGGAATCAAACCCATGTCTCTGGCATGGCAGGCGAGAACTCTGCCTGCTGAGCCACTATCGCCTGCCCTGGGTTGGCTTTTAAAATGGGGATTTATTAGCTTTCAGATTTACAGTTCTAAGGCCATGAAAATGTCCAAATTAAGACATCAGCAGGACAATACCTTCTTCGAAGAAAGGTTACAGGCTCCTCTGTCACATGGACATGGCATTGTCCACTGGTCTTTCTCTCCTGGGTTTCATCACTACAGCTTCTGATTTCAGTGGCTTCCTCTCTGAGCTTCTGTGGGTCCTCTCTTAGCTTCTCTTGGTTTTCATAGATTTTCTCTATGAGCTTCTTTTGGTTTTCTCTCTCTGCTTCTGTATGTGTTTTATCCTCTTATAAAGAACTCCAGTAGAAGGATTAAGACCCACCTTGAATGAGCTGAGTCTCATCTCAATTGAAATAACCTAATCCAAAAGTCTCCCCCACTCCCCCCGACAACAGGCCTGCACCCACAGGAATGAAATAAAAGAGCATGGCCTTTTCCGGGGTACATAACAGCTTCAAACTGGCACACCATTTCTGGTGTGAGTCCTTCCTGTAGATCTGCGTTTCCTCTGGTATTATCTCCCCTTGGCTGAAAGAATTTTGTGGCAACTTTTATTTGTATGAAAATGTCTTTATTGCACTCTCATTTTTGATGGATATTTTTCCTGAACATAGAATTCTGGGTTGACAGGTGGTTTTATTTAGTTTTGTTTTTTCTCTCAACACTTTAAAGATGCGATTCCATTGTCTTCTGGCCTGGAGGGGATCTTCCACCCCAAACCCACCATAAGGGCACCCCTGGCCCACTTCTGATTGTGGTGCCTGATTGACCTGACAATGACCATTCTTCCCCCTGTGCCCAATCCAGGGACCTCTAGGAACCTCCTGCCCTGCCACGAGCTCTCCTGCTGTCCTCCTGTGGCCCTTGGATTCCTCCACTTGTTACTTTTTGTTTTTCTGCCCAGAGACCCCCTGTATGCTTTCGGGCTCTTGACCTTGGGCAGGGCTGGGCCATGCCTTTCTCTGCAGACAAACCGAAAAGCTCGCACCCTGGGGTGGGACCCCTGAGGGGGCAGGCAGAGCCTTTGGGTCAGAGGCCAGCTGGCTGCCTAGACCCCCGGTCAGGCTCCGATTTGACCCACTTGGTTCCCAGGCCCTCCTGGTGCTGGGTGCTGGCTTCAGTGTCAACCACTTCCCAGGTCTGATGCTGGTGTTGGCCATAAGGCAGCAGCCAGGATCCCAAATTCACAGGCCTTTTGCGAGCCACGCACCATTCCATCACCACCCTGTTCCCACAACCCCAGAGCCCCATGGAGATGCCCGACAGAGACTGTGTGCAGCTGGCTTGGACCCGTGTGGCCAGCCTAGAGATGTCCTTGGCACTCCCCTGGCCTCCTGGGAGACTGTCCTGAGCCCCAGTATGAGGGATACCATGTGTGGAATCCTAAAAAGAGAAACCCTGAAGAGGAATCCAAACTCCACATGGCTCCCTCATACCCGGCCCAGGGGTGTCCTTGGCTTTGATGCATGAGAGCTGTTGACTGAATGGGGGGAGACCCACTGCACAGCCTCCAGTCTGGGCTCTCCCTTCCCATGTCACGGGAGAGGAAGCAGGACTCAGCAAGGCTAAGCAGGTGGCTCAAGACAGAGCACAGACAAGGATCGAGCCTGGAGTTCAAGCCTGTGCACTCAGCCAGCCAGGTTGTCACTGAATTTTCCTGGCAACACATGTTAGGGGCTAATTTCCCAAAGGTTCTGAAGACATTCATTGGGCCTGAGCTGATTTATGCTAAAGGGTTAGGAAAGCTGAGAAAAAGCCTTTGTTAAGAAAAGTGTCCAGCATTTACACAGCCAAGATGGGTGCCCACGGGCTCATGGAGGGACCCAGGGACACCCCCCACTCCCCATCGCTCCACCAGCACTCATGAGATGCTGGTTTTCAGACCGGCTCTTTGAGGGGTTTTGCTGTAACTGTTTTAAAATGACGATGGAGCGGAACTCCTCTCTGACAGAGCAATGCAGCATTTTTACGATAAGCAAGAACATTTTCATGAAACATCCCTGATGTGCACACAGTCTCATTCTAACTTTTAAGGCCGATTGTGTTGTCTTGACTGGCCAAGAACAATAAATAGCACCGGAGGCTCAAAACATTACTCCGACCCCAATATCGACACTGTCCTTGGAACTGTGCAGCTGTGTTTGTGTTTCTAAATTTTAAGCGATTCCCCAATCCCAGCCCAGTTTAGGAAGCATCGACTCTGATTCGGTCTTGTCTGATATTTTTTATGGCCACAGATGGTTTCAGGGTATGTTTTCTCCCTGGAGCACTGATCTGGCCTCTATCCTAGAAACCGCGATAAATATATTCGGCGTGCCCATCTTCGTTGTCCTTTGGAGCAGTTATTCTCAGCATATGAAACACCTTCTCTTTCTAAAATTAAAATTTCACAGGCCTCCTGAGGAAGCAACAGCAGCAGCCTGAAGTTTCCAGCAGGGCCTGCCCCAGCCCCAGTCATCCACAGGGCCAAGTCTGCAGCCGAGAACTTGGGCTGCGGGCTCACCGCCCCCTTTGCTGTGTTTCAGCTACCTCCTGCCACATCTCCTCCCATCCAAGCCCGGCCTGGACACCCACAGCCTGCAGCACCCCACGGCCAACACCATCCAGAGGGTGTTCAAGATGAGCTTCGTACCTGTTGGCTTCTGGCAAAGGTTTATAGCCCGGATGCTCATCAGTTTAGCAGAGATGGACCTCCAGGTAGCCACAGCTCCTGCTTCATGGGGGGTGCTTTGCTGGTGAGAGCCCATCCAATCCCGAAGCTCCCATCCCCTGTGGGAAGGAGGCTACCCTGCCTTCTCTGGGCCCTGGGACTCCTTTGAACTCAAATCAGCACTTTCCTGACTTCGGTCAGACACCCTATTTTAGAGTCTCAAGATCGTTCTCAAGATTAGCCCACATCAGATTCCCCCGTTGAGCTCCTTGGAACACAAATCGCAGGGCCATTGCAGAGGCTGTGACTCAGAAGGGCAGAGAGGAGCCCAAGGGTTTGCATTTCTAACAGTTTCCCAGGTTATAACGGCTGTTGCTTAGGAATAATGCCTGGCTTAAGATCCCTGGTCCTGCCACCCTGTCTATACCCTGGAATTACCTGGGGAGCTTTTCAATTTAAGGCACAGACCATTTAAACCAGACTCTTCGGGGCTAGGAAGGTGTCAGTATTCTTTAATTGTGATTGCAGTGTACAGCCAGGGTTGGGAACCACTGGGACAAAACTCAAATTCGATTTGTAACAGTGAGGCCCTCCCAAGGAGTTATTTGCTGTGGGTGCACCTGGGGTTACTGAAATGTGTCACGACTGTCGGTCAAATGAAATTCCGTGCACAGCCATATCACAGAAGTGCCATTCACCTAGAGCGGCAGTTCTCAGAGTGGGGCTCCTGGGCCAAAAGTGGCAGCCTCACCTGGGAACTTGCTAGAAAATCAAAGTCTCCAGCCCACCCCAAACCCCCTGCATCGGAAACTCCTGGGATGGAGCCCAGGAGTCTGTTTCAAAGCCCTCCAAGGGATTCTGACCCATTCTACACTTTGAGAATCATGGGCATAAAATCCTGACTGTGGAGTAGTTATTAAACTCTAAACTCTAGATAAGTGGGTTTTTTTTTTTTTTACCATATTCTCATAGAAAACCCTTATGGGATTATAACTTCTTGGCTACATAAAAATATTGTTTGATCTTCCCATTTTGCTAAAATGATAAAAAAAAATCAATAAATAAATGCATGAGGCCGAAAATCGTAAATTTTGCAGCATATGCTGGCAGTCAGCAGGACCCGTCTGTAGAGCCAAGAGGAGGGATTCCCATCCCATCCCGCTGCCCTCCCTGTGAACTCTTCCTCCCGCCTGGGATTCTAAGTGGGAGGTCAGTGGAGCGGTCGGCTTCGTGTGAGGCCTGAGCTCCAAGTGGGGCCCAGTGCAGGGTGGCAGTGGGGGGGGGACCCAGATGGGTGCGGAGGCAGGAGCCCTTCCCAGCAGCATCCCTCCCAGGGACTTAGAAAAGAAGTCCTATTGAAATTCAGATGGCTGGTGGCAGAGAGGCAAAAGGATATTCAGCGAAGGGATGCAAATTCGAGCAGCAGTGAGCTGCCACTTTGTGTTCATCGAATTCGCAGAGTGCAGCCACACTGTGGGTCAGGGTATAAGATGGTGCAGTCATTTCCTCAGTCTCTACCCAGGGCCTTACAATGTTCAGCCCTCTTTGCTCTAACGGTCCTGCTGCTAAATATCTGAAGCGAGGAAATCATTTGAAATCGGAGAAAGCCTTGTGCTTGTGCATGTTCTTCGCTGCTTATTTGAGGGGGCCAAACATTGGAACCAGCTGAAGCATTCAAACAGTAGGAAATGATTTAGGAAAGTCTGTACCTGAGAGAATCTTAAAGATTTACCAAAAAAAAAAGAATATTCAGAGTGAATTTTGTAACGCTATTGAAAAAGCAAAGTTTAAAAAAGTTTCCAAAGTTAGAAGTCAAACATGGCCTCCGCTGTTTTTAAAAATATGCATAAATCCTGGTGCCTGCCCATGCAAAAAAATAAAAATAAAAATATACATATATAGAAGAACACCCAGAATAAAATATACTAAAATGCTCTCTCTGCTTCATGATAAACTGGCATCTTCTTTTCTTCCTTACCTTTTTTTTTTTCTCTCTCTATTTCCCACATTTTCTGAGTAAGTTTTCACTTGTAAAATCGGGGCGGGGACATGGAGATTTTGGAGGAAAGCCTGCGGCCCATCCTTTGGGGGGAATGTGTGTCCGGAGCGTCCTGGGGACCTGGGCTAGCGTGGCGTTGGCTCTGGCGGCGGCGGCGGCGGGAGGGGCGCTGGGAACGGCCATGCGCTTTCATCCAGGCCGGGATCCGGAGCTCTGCCCACGGCCGCCGCCGAGCCCGGAATGCTTAAGTGGCATCTTTTCTCTGTCTTTCAGCTTTTCGAAAACAAGAAGAATACCAAAAGCAGGAACCGGAAAGTCACCATTTATAGTTTCACAGGAAACCAGAGGAATCGCTGCAGCACCTTCAGGGTGAAGAGAAACCAGACCATCTACTGGCAGGAAGGCCTTCTGGTCACCTTTGACGGGGGCTACCTCAGGTGGAGCCTTCTGGGAGCACCCCCCGCCCCCGGCTGGTCGGTGTGCTGGGCCACTGTCCGGCCAGGACCCCTCGGCCTGGGGAGGCCTCACCAATCTGGGGTGTCCAGACCTCTGGCGGGCCCACCCCCACCCCGCAAAGGTCCCCGGAGGACCCCGTGTCCTCCCTCCCCTACGCTTGGCTTGCGGGGCAAGCAGGTGGCGGCTGGAGGAAGGGGATGGGGGCATTGAGGGTGGAAAGGTGAGCGAGGATGTGGGAGCCAAGCTCAGGAGTGAGACCCCCCTGCACTGCCACAGGTCACTGAGGAGGGACCTGGAGAGGCCCCGCAGGCACCCAGCCCCACTCGCTAGTTCTGAGAGAAGTAGCCACGCCCCAGGTGGGGAGATGCTTGGACTCCCCAGTACCCCGTGGCCCCCTCGATCCCACTCCATAGACAAACTACCAAACTTAGCTCCCTTTTCCTTTCTTTTTGGAGAAAGAGACATAAAGTCAGCTCAACAGACTGAATAAATGTTAAATATGGGAGGTGGTTTATTCCAGGTTTACAACGGTTGGTTTCAAAATGTCTTTCAGCTCTGTGAGAAGAGAAGGAAAAAGGGGAAATGGACATTTTTGGGAGGGCCTGAACTGGGCCACTCTAGGTGCCCGGTGCCTCTATATGTATCTTCACTCACCATTGCCAGTTAAGGGATGAGAAAACTGGTTCAGAGAGGTTAAGAACCACACCCAAGGGCCGGCGCCGAGACCCAGGACTCCAAGTCCTCGTGATGTTTGCATCCCCTGTTCGGACTGGAGGAGGCAGGGGGGCCAAGGAGAAGGCAGAGGCTGCACGCAAGGATGGAGACCGAGGCCACAGTGTCCCCCGGGCAGCCCCGCCAGGCCCAGCCCCTTTGGGTTCCCAGGACCTCCAGGCCACATCTCACGGGCTCATTTTTACTTCTGGCTTACAGCGTCGAGTCCTCCGATGTGAACTGGAAGAAGAAAAAGAGTGGCGGGATAAAGATCATCTGCCAATCAGAAATGAGGGACTTCTCGGCCATGGCTTTTATCACCGATCATGTCAATTCCTTGATGGATCAGTGGTTTCCCGGTAAGAGAAGGTTCTGGAACCCAGCCCTTGTTTATGTCAGTATTTCTTTATAAATCAGGGTGGGGCTTCTTCTTTGCGGAAAAGAAATCCCACTAGGATTCAGCCCAGGGAAACCCAATGGGGTCTTTTTTTTTTCCCAAGCCAAACTGTATACAGCGTTATTAAACGTACTTTTCATAAACAGTCATGGTGTTTCAGGTAGGGCATGGGCAATCATTAACAGTATACAACAGCGTTCAAACTCCGTCTTCAGTGGACTACCAAAATCAGAAAGCTATAAAACCAAATGGCGTCTTCATTTGAGGCTCTGACAGAGAAAGTGTAGAGTGAGGGGTGACATTTCACATTTAGCATGTCGTCTGACAACTTTTCATGAGCCAACACTGAGTTTCAGGAAATGAAATGAAAATGGCAGAATTGTCACTTTGAAGATTCACAACCCAAGGACTCAAGCACCCGCTGTTCTTTTGTGGGATGCCTTCTCAGGGGCATCACTGGAAAATCCTGATTACCTGACATTCTTATAACTTGGGAGGTGGTCAGGCCCCAACAGATTTAAGGAAATCAAGTCTATGCTGAAGGCTGAGAGGGAGAAGAGGACGTGAGGGTATAAAAACGAATTTTAGTTTTTCCATACCACAGGGCATTTGTACCAAGGTGGCAAATGTGTGTCAAAGTCAAGGAATCCAATATCCTGGGAGTAAAGAGGAGGTCTCTCAAAACTGGAAGGGAAAGGGGTTTTCTCCCGTATTAATCCAGCTTTGGAGACATTCTATTAGTGAGATTTGCTCCTTCCAAAAAAAACAGCAATGAAGTGTTCTGTGTGTTAACAACATAGCTTAAAAAAAAAACATGTTGGGCGGGCCATGGTGGCTCAGCAGGCAGGAATGCTTGCCTGCGATGCCAGAGGACCTGGGTTCGATTCCCGGTGCCTGCCCATGTAAAAAATTTAAAAAAATAAAAATGAAATTAAAAAAAAGTAAAAATTCTATATTTGTATAGAACGTGATTAAAATAATATTTCACAGTGTACAGTCACCTGGAGTGCGCCTTAGTAAAAAGGCACACACTTCACTTGGCCTCTCCATTTTCTGTGGGTTCCCACCCTTTCCCCTTTTCCCCTTTGCGTACCTTCTCTCCCTTCTTTGCAGGGGCGTTTGTAGGCTGGGGTTGTGGCTTCAGAGCAGCAGGTTTAGCAGATAACCCCGCAGATCTTCTCTATGGTTCCTCTTTCACCTTGGCTTTATCTCCCTTAGCATCCCCTTCAGCCCTTCTCCTGGGCAGGTGGCCATGGCGGGGGGACATAGGCGCTGGCTGTGTGGATACAGCGGACTTCGGTCAGTCCAGGAGTCGTTCTCGCCTCTGCTCACTGCTCCGCAGTGGGGTCTTAACAGCCCTGTCCACGAGTCCAGCTCTGAACAGGGGAGGGGTTGTGCCCTGGGGACAGATGGGGGCTCAGAATCCCCAGTGGAGGTGGGAGGCCCTCGCCTCCAGTACCTGCCACGGATGAGATGAGATGATGCTTCATGGTCCAAGAAGATGCTCCAGATGAGCCTCTGAACTTGTTTCTTTATGCACTCAGGACAGGGCAGCTCACACATGGGGGAGCCTGCAGATGGAGTCACCCACTGCGGGGGGAGGAGAGCTGCATCTGCTGAGGATGTCCAATTCCCTCCCTGCCTGACCCCACCCCCACCCCTGGGGCAGGCAGACCCCCTCAGCGCCCTTCTGGGAACCTTTTGATCCATTTCTTCACTGGCAGTTATTCCCCAGCTCCAGAACGCCCCTGAGCCCACTTCCTCAGCTCCGCAGGGCCCCATATCCAAGGAGGGCACAAGAGGCAAAGTACTTAAGGCACAATACAGGGTGATCTCCAAGGACGCGTCCCAAGGCTTGGCTTTATTACCAGTGGGGCATTTGGAGTCCTCCAGGTATCGGCAGGAAGGGGACCTCAAGGTCAACAATTTTAGCAAAGGGCCCTCCAAGACCCAGGGTGTGAGTCATGGGGGCCCCTGGGCTCTTTTTCTCTTTCTTGAGAAATAGCCACACATGTACAGTCCAACCATATTATAAATCAGTGGCTCACAATACCATCACGTAGCTGTGTATTCTTCACCACGATCATTTTTAGACATTTGCATCACTCCAGAAAGAGAAATTTAAAAAAACAAAAAGAACTCATACATCCCGTACCCCTTACTCTTCCCTCTCATTGATCACAAGTATTTCAATCTACTTATTTTTTACCCTTTACCTCCCCCTATTATTTATATTTTATCTTTTTTTCTTTAACTCATCTGTCCACACCCTGAATAAAGGGAGCATCAGACACAAGGTTTTCACAATCACACAGTCACATTGTAAAAGCCATATCGTTATGCAATCGTCTTCAAGAAACAAGGCTACTGGAACACAGCTCAACAGTTTCAGGTACTTCCCTCCAGCCACTCCAATACACCATACACTAAAAAAGGATATCTCTATAATGCATAAGAATAACCCCCAAGATAACCTCTTGGCCCTATTTGAAATCTCTCAGCCACTGAGACATTATTTTGTCTCATTTCTCTCTTCCCCCTTTTGATCAAGAAGAGTTTCTCAATCCCATGATGCCAGGTCCCGGCATCCCAGGTCCCATGTTGCCAAGGAGATTTACACCCCTGGGAGTCACGTCCTGTGAAGGAAGAGAGTGCAGTGAGTTCACCTGCCAAGTTGGCTTAGGGAGAGAGGCCCCTAGGCTCTTATGAAAGCTTTGGGGCACTTCCAACTCCCCATCAACCAGTGGTTCCCCCACTGCAGGTGCTTAGAATGTAGTCCTGCCCTGGTTTGCCTGGTGAGCTCATCAGACAGGTGAGAAGAACTTGGCCAGCAGGCCCAGACCTCTGCCTGCCCCCATCCCAGCCAAACACCAGCCCCCAGGCGCGCACACCCATGGCCTCCACCAGCAGAACGATTCCAGCAGCCTGGGGTGCACACGCACCCAGGAAGCTCTAGGCATCCAGCTCCTACTTTGCACACCACAGACCTGGGCTCGCCCTGAGGCACCGCCTGGCAAAGGTGTGTGGCAGCGTGTGGCTTCTGCTCCACCGGAAGCCACATAAACGCCTAAGTTTTGTTCTTGATCCTTTGTATTCATTTCCTCACTTGCATTGCCCTTCCGGAAAGGATAGTAGTAATTGCACACTTTCTGTTTCATGTGGTCTAGATGTCTCCTTGCACGCCGGTGGTGGGTCGGCACCTGGAGTTCGGTGTTGAAGCACGGCATGGCTCAGACCCAGCCCGGCCCGGCTGTGCAGCAGGGGTCCCGCCTCCGGCCAGCCCCCTCCTTTCCCCCACGGCCCTGCTCCACCAGCCTGTGCAGGGTGCAGACCATCCCAGGGTGGTCACCCCTGACCCCTCCCTGACCTCAACCTTTAGGATCAATAGTTGCTCTCCAAAAAGGAGCCCCAAGGGCCCTAGTCGAGATTCAGCGTCTCCCACTTCAAGAAAGGCCCACAGCCGGGGGCTGCAGGGAGCTGGCTGGGGATGGGGGACCCGCCTGCAGCCGCCTTCACTTGACTTGGGCCCCTGCTCTGTTCCCCTGTAGCCCTGACAGCCACGGAGAGCGACGGGACCCCGCTCATGGAGCAGTACGTGCCCTGCCCGGTCTGCGAGACGTCCTGGGCCCAGCGCGCCGACCCGAGGGAGAGAGCGGAGGGCGTGCAGTACTTCGACATGGAAGACTGTGTCCTGACGGCCGTGGAGCGGGACTTCATCTGCTGCCCCCGACACCCGGACCTGCCCGTGCCCCTGCAGGAGCTGGTCCCAGAGCTGTTCATGACTGACTTCCCGGCCAGGTGGGCACCACTGCCCCGCTTCCCACCCGAGCACGCAGGCGCAGGCCAAGGGGCTGCAGCCCCCTGAGCTGCTGCCAAGTGCTCCCCCCGGGAGGCCCCGCCACGTCCCAGTTGGAGTACACACTCCCCGGTGTCCCCACCTCAGGGGTGGCAGCCCTTCCAGCCTCTGCTCCCCGCCAAATCTGAGGGTGCCTTTCAGAGTTCCACCCACGGCACCCCCAGAGGAACCCAGGCTGTGATGGTTTTTAGCTTCTGGGTAGCGCACGATGCAGGGAGGCCGTCCTGGATCCCCCTGCACTTTCTTAGCCTCAGGTTAGCTACAGCTCCTCTCTGCCGAGCTGGCCTTGCCTCCCGAGTCCACCTCACAGCCGGCTGCTGAGAAGGAATAGAGGGTCAGCTGGCCCAAGCAGCTCAGCCAGGCAGGATGGGGAAGGTTCCTTCAGCCCCATTTCCCTTTCCTGGAAAACGCTGACCCCCTAACTGCTTCTCCAACACCGAGCATCTGAACCCTGTAGTCTTTTTCCCAGCGTTGATTCCATGTCTGCTAACCTAAAATAACTGGGGAGAGTTCTGAAAGAAATAGAAAACGTTGTCTGGCCCCATCCAACAGGAAATGGTCATTAACCCACGTCCACAATAAAACGTGGTATCTTCTTCAGTTGATGGAAACCAGAAAATATGATTTGTTCTTATTGGGTTAGTTTGATGCCAATGGGGCCCAGTTTTGGGGGGAGTGGTGAAGTCCTCTATTTCCCTTTTGAAGGGATGCTATATCTGGTTTCTTTAAAGAAAATCAAATCCTTTTGTGTGTGTAAGAATATTTCTATTCTTATTTTCCCAAATTAAGTCTCCTACTTCCAAAGAAGTAGCTTTGGGATACTCTGTGGTATTGCAGAATTTGGGTTCCAAGGCAGGCTTCTCAATCAATCTATTAAATTAAGAAAATACTTCCTACATTGAATAATTTCTCTCCATAGTTCTTTCCAATAGCCCCATCCTTGTCGGCAGAAGTGACAGTGAGGTAGTACTCTTCTGCAAAAATGACTTCTTCCCTTTATTCCTGACACGAGGCTCTCAGCTTTCAGGGACCACCGGCAGGGTTTATGTGTGTCTGAATCAGATTTTCTGGGGATGCCCGACGGAGTCTTCATCCATTTGCTGAACCTCATTGCGTTTTATGTCTCATCTCAGAGACCCCACGTGAATCCAGCCTATGGAATTTGCTGGCATCAAACTGAGAATCTGGATGGTTTTGTTCCCCATTGGTTTGGGTCTAATCTCGACTCAGGGTCGTAACCTGAGTCACTTGGCAGGGAGTTGGGAAGCCCATGCATCGTCTGGGCAGATTGAAACCCAGCAGAGACCCTCTTGAGCACTCGAACCCAGGCCCAACCATGGCCCAGAAATTGCACATGTCCTCATCCCTCCCCCCAGCATCTGGAGGAGGCCTGGCACCCACCAAACCCTGCAAAACTTACAGTCCTGATGGAAAGCCCCAGAGGGATCCCTTGCACTCTCACGTGCCATCCCAGGGGCACCTGTGTACCCACACTCCCCGAGCAGGCAGTTTGCATGGGCACCAGCCTGTCTCTTGCTGCGTCACCGAGGGTGACAGCAGGGGCAGCGTCACTTGCCTGGTGTGGGCTCCAGTTGAATTGTGGAGAATCTGCGCCGCTGCCGAGCCCCCTCCCGAAAAGTGTGGAAATCAGCTGCCTCTGCAGGGGGTCAGCGGTAGGGCCCGGAGGGCTCCAGTGGGGGCAAAGGAGGACCTCAGCACAGCAGGGAGGACCCAGAGGGCAGGCCTGTGCTGCCTGTCCTTTCCTCCCTAGCCCCTTCCCTGCTCCCTCCCTCATCCTTCCTTCCTTCCCTTTTCCCTCCCTCCTCTCTCCCTTTCTCCTCTTCCCTTCTTCCCTCCCTTCACCTTCTCC
This sequence comes from Myrmecophaga tridactyla, assembly GCA_004026745.1. Taxonomy (NCBI): domain Eukaryota; kingdom Metazoa; phylum Chordata; class Mammalia; order Pilosa; family Myrmecophagidae; genus Myrmecophaga; species Myrmecophaga tridactyla. The sequence continues at coordinate 5,340 of PVIY010018361.1, read as the reverse complement.
CTCTCCGCCCCCGCTTTGAGTCCTGTTTTGCCTTTTTGACCTCCTGTTTCTGAAGAGAAAAAGAGTCTGAAAGAATAACAAGAAATTAAGTAATCAAGAATCTCGGGGAGGGGGGGCAGGCCACGGTGGCTCAGCAAGCAAGAATGCTTGCCTGCCATGCCAGAGGATCCGGGTTCGATTCCCGGTGCCTGCCTATGTAAAAAAAAAAAGAAAGAAAGAAAAGAATCTCAGGGGTTGGGGGACTGGAGGGTTTTCACCTGGAAGCCCACAGAGGGCCTACAATGGCCTGGCTGCCCCTGGCCTCCAAGCACCCCTCTAATCCCAGACACCCAAGCTGTCACCCTAGAGCCTCCAGGCCCAGGGGTTCTGCAGAGAAGACCCAGGAGCTCCTGGCTGCATTTCCAAAAGTCAATCTTGTAAATCTCGCTTTTACCCAAGATTGAAATGTGCAGACCAGTGTCCAGGTCACCTCGCTGCCTGTGGGTGAAATCCAGGCCATTGGTCTGGGGACACTGGGCAGCTTATGTCCTTCTTTGCTGAATAAAAAGAAATAGAGAAACAACGGGTTTAGCAGTAAATAAATGCAGTTTTCTGATGGACACTAGCTCTCAGAGCAGGGAATCTTTCAGAAGAAAGTATCCAAAGGGCCCTTTCCCTGCATCCCTTGCTTTCTGCAGCTTGCCCCTGTGCCCATCAGCTGCGGCATCGACAAGGCAGGGACCGTTAGGAACCCATTTGCAGGTGAGGGAACTGAGGCTTGGCAAGGCTGCAGAGCCTGGCCCGTGTGACCAGTGGGCAAGGGGCAGGGCTGGGTGTAGCCCCCACTGTCCGACCCACCAGTGGTTCGGGACTACGACTCCCCCAGGGGAGCGGACGCCACCTTGATTAGGAAGCAAATGCCCAAGCACAGGCTCACACCTGCCTCTCTGGGCCGCTCCTGGGGGCAGGGGTCTGAGCTGCCCCCGGGGGCTGTGTCTCCGGCAGGCTCTTCCTGGAGAACAGCAAGCTCGAGCACAGCGAGGACGAGGGCAGCGTCCTGGGCCAGGGCGGCAGTGGCACTGTCATCTACCGGGCGCGGTATCAGGGCACACCGGTGGCTGTGAAGCGGTTCCACATCAAGAAGTTCAAGAACTTCGCCAACGCCCCAGCAGGTGAGCGAGGCCGGCCCTGCCCTCCTTTGCGCCTGCAGATTGTGGGACACCAGGCGCGGAGGGGGCCTGTGGGAAGATGGACGCGACTTCGTTGTGTGTCTCGGGAGGAGGTGGCTTTGGTACCTGGCTGTTTGAGTCTGCTAAAGCTGGCAAAACGTGATATTCCAGAAACGGGTTGGCTTTCACAAGGGGGATTTCTTAACCTCCAAGCCTACATACAGCTCCTAGGCTGTGAACATGTCCCAATCAAGGCATCAACAGGCAGTTTCTGGACTCCCCTGTCACATGTCGAGGCCCCTGGCAGCGTCCGCTGTGTCCTTCTCCCCTGGGTTTCGTGGCTTCCAGCTTCTGACTGTTCCATCTGTGATTTGCTTTCCGAGCTTCTGTGTCTTTTACTTTCTGAACTCCTCTGGCTTTTCTCTCCCTGCTCCTCTGAGGCTTTTTTCCCCTGTGTCTTCTTTCTGTCCTTTATCTTGATAGAGGATTCCAGTAAGAGGACTCAGACCCCCCTCGAAGGAGGTGGGACATACCTTCATGGAAGTTAGGCTTCTACTCACTGAAGGTTCCTTAGGCTGGGGCCGCACCCACGGAATTAGCTTTAAGAACACTGGGCGCCCTGCAGCTTCAGCCACTCCAGTGCGGGCACCCTTTAAACCTCATCCGCCGATGCCTTGACATTTAAGCCCCAGGCCGTGCCCAGCCCTGCGGCCCCGCGAGGCCCTCCCTCGGGCACCCACGGCTGCGCCCTCTCCCCCGGCAGACACCATGCTGCGGCACCTGCGGGCCACAGACGCCATGAAGAACTTCTCGGAGTTCCGGCAGGAGGCCAGTATGCTGCACGCCCTGCAGCACCCCTGCATCGTGTCCCTCATTGGCATCAGCATCCACCCGCTCTGCTTCGCCCTCGAGCTGGCCCCACTCGGCAGCCTCAACACCGTTCTCTCCGAGAACGCCAAAGGTACCGGCCGCGCCGAGGGCATCCGGCCCTGTCCAGCTCCCGGGAGGCCCGAGAGACCCCCGAGCCGAGGCCGCGGTGGGCAGGGCAGGACCCAGAGTCCATGCACCCAGGTGGACTCTCTTCCCTGGACCAGCCGTTCCCAGAGTGGGTTTAGGGCCACAGGGTCTCAGCCAGCCCGGCTTCCCGGGGCCTGCAAAAAGGGGCCCGGCCACCCACTCCCCAGGGTGGCAAGGACGGTGCTGCTGTCACCTTGGAATCAGAGGTCCAGCCTCCAACGCCTGGTTCTCTGCCATAATCCAGAAACTGAGCCCCAGAAGCCCACTCCTTAATCTTCTGCATCACAGGCGTGCACCCTCGCTGAAGCTTCTCCCCTGCCCCCAGCATCAGTTTCTGTCAAATTCTGGGCAACAACACATGCAACCCCTGATAGACCAACTGCCTTGGCATTTAAAGTCCAGGCTATGCCCGGCCCCCTGTGTTAAAATTCTTCACGCTGAGACTTGGGTAACTAAACTCCAAAGAACTGGCAGAGGAAGAGAGATGGCTAGCTGTGTTTTGACTCAAGAAAAAGAAATGCTATTTAAATCAATCGTTTTTCTATCTGATGTAGATTGACTGACTGAGGACAAGGGATAGATACATCCAAATGTGTTGAAATTGCGACTGAGAGGAGAAATTTAAATTGCTTAAAAGAATGAAAAAAAATCATGTTGGCCTGATAGTGATGATAAAATTGCCCTCATGTAAAAATTTAAAGAACTATAACATCCCCTAAGAGTATCTGTCAGTTACTAGTTAAATTAGTGACATCACCTAGTATGTGACAAACAGGACTCTAGCCTCTGATATTTTGTATTTTCTCTGGAAAAAATACTTATTTTGAGATGGCAGTTGGGTTTGGAGAAACCTTTAAAATACAAAGTGTTTTCAACCATGCCTTGATGTGTTACTTAGATGTAAAAAAAAAAAAAAATAGCCCCTTGGTAAAATTTAAATAAATTTTCTGGATAAGTCATGTTTTTAAAAATCAGTCATCTTCCCCTCAATGAATAAGCATTTCTTTTTTTTAATGAAGTTGATAATAGGACATTCTTTGTCTGAGATGAATCTAGGAATTGTGAATCCTTAGTATGAGATGAATCTAGGAATTGTGAGTCCTTAGTTTAAGATGAATCTAGGAATTGTGAATCCTTAGTCTGAGATGAATCTAGGAATTGTGAGTCCTTAGTTTAAGATGAATCTAGGAATTGTGAATCCTTAGTCTGAGATGAATCTAGGAATTACACCAGCAATTCCCGGAATGAGACCCTATAAATGAAGCTATATGGAAAGGCCTCTTTATCCTAAAAAACATTGCACTTAAGGAAATCATTCTCTCCTCCTTCTGGCATCCATCACCAAAGAATATTGAGAGCATGTCAGTATCAGAGAGAGTATTTGGGGAGGAAGAAAGGGAGACAGTTTCTATAATGACAATTTAATGGGTATCTTTGCTTTTTGTTTCTTTGCTCGCAAAGATTCTTCCTTTATGCCCCTGGGACACATGCTCACCCAGAAAATAGCCTACCAGATTGCCTCCGGCCTGGCCTATCTGCACAAGAAGAACATCATATTCTGCGACTTGAAGTCGGACAACATTCTGGTCTGGTGCCTCGATGTCACAGAACATGTCAACATCAAGCTCTCTGATTATGGGATCTCCCGGCAGTCGTTCCATGAGGGCGCGCTGGGTGTGGAGGGCACGCCCGGCTACCAGGCCCCCGAGATCAGGCCTCGCATTGTGTATGACGAGAAGGTACCTGCCTTGGCCCCACTGCCGGGCCCACCCCAACCCGGCCCCACGCCACAGGGAGCCCTGCCCAGGCTAAACCAGCCAGAAGGCACCTGCTGCTTCAGAACCCAGCATTCCCCTAGCACTCCTTCCTGTCTCGCCTTGTCCGGCGAGGAGCCTCTGTCTGTGTAGCAAGGGACAGTGTTGGCTTCGCCTTAGCTTCTGGAGCAGTTATCTAGCCTCAGGATGCTCAAACCTCCATCCAGAGACATGGTGCAGGCTAGAAACACGGTGGACAAAGAGTTCAGGACATCACAGGCTCTGGATTTGAGTGCCAAGTTGGCGTTTAAATGTACAAAATGGAAAGAGAAAACCAGCCCCACAGGGTGGTCATGAGACGCCGAGCAGAGGTTGCAGAGGTTTCTGGGCCAGGTTAAGGTTTTGGGGCTATAGGTGCTGACTGCAAGGTCCTGGGCAAATCCAATGCCAGAAATGGCCGAGGCAGCATTGCCCAAGCCAGGAGAAGAGATTGAATTCTGGCAAGGCAAGCAAGGACCCCCTTGGCATTCACATGGCCAACCTCAGCTTGAGATGATGGCTGAATATCTTCCTACTCAATACTTGTTTGGGGAGATGCAGACACACAGACAACTTGAAATCATCTTAGAATACACGTGTTGCATTTAGTGCCAGCGCTCATTCATTTATTACCTAGGATTGAAACTCCCTTTGTTTATAATTTCTTGTGATTTGATAATTTGCAGATGGGTCACTGACAATTGCTTTAAGAAGGGCATACACATATGCCAGTTAGCTGGGTACCTGTGACTGTTGCCCAAGATAGAAAGACAAACCAGGGCAACAAAAACAAAGACATCTTAGTAACAGGTGACTTAGACAAAGCACCTTGAGTTTACCTTGAAACTAAGATTATAATATGAACCTTTACATTTTAAAATCCTCATCTCCGTCTTAGTCATTCTCCTGCTACAAAGTTATTTCTTGACCATGACATGGGCCTGTATAGTTCTTTTCCTGCTGGACCTTTTTATGACATTAAAATTGGAGAGAACAACATGTTTTGATCCAGGAGACACTCCCTTTTTTTTATGTTTTGCATGCACAACTCTCCTAGTACTGAGAGTGTTAATCTAAATGTCCTTGTTTTCCTGCCTTATCTGATACTCAAGGGTAGGGTCGTGGCATTCTTGGAGCCTTTCCTCAGTACCAGACAGTTAGCAAGTTCTCAATGAGTGTTTATTGGATGGTTGGATGGATGGATGGATGGATGGATTGGTGGGTGAGAGATGGATGAATGGATAGATGGATGGATGGATGGATGGGCGGGCAGAAGGACAGGTAATCAGATGATGGACAGATGGAAGTGGGTAGATGAATGGTTGGATGGATGGATGGATGGATGGATGGATGGGTGGATGGTTGGGTGGGTGGGTGGATGG
>PVIY010018360.1:0-47715 GCA_004026745.1 Myrmecophaga tridactyla | reverse complement strand
TCCAGGGCAGCATCCGGGAGAGCTTCCGGGGCAGCGTCCAGGAGAGCTTCCGGGGCAGCATGCGTGCTTGTCCAGGAGAACTTCAGAAGTATCCTGTGGTCGGGTAGATTAGGCGATGCCTCTCATCCGGAAGTGGGGAGACTAAGAGCAGACGTCAGCACGGTCCCAACTGTCCCCACATCATAGGCCAGATGGGAACTCAGCTGCCTCCGTGGATGCCAGCGGGACTGGTTGCTGACAACTGGCGACTCCTAGGAAGAAGGAAATAGCAGAGGGTGCCAGCATGGACAGGTGACAACTTTGGGCCAGATGGACCCCCTTCGAGTCCAGATGTTCTGTTAGTCTCCCCCAGCTACCCCAAGGCAAAGTCGGGAGGGAGTAAAACCCTGAATGGATTGAATTTACCTGGAATTGACTTGTTTCCGGTTCTCCCGTCAAGTGGAATGGGGGCTCAAGACAGAAATTAGAATCAGTAACAGAAAATGTATTTTTACATTTTTGCATAACTGTGGTTTGTGGGCTGAAATATTAGAGCCATTATGAAGGAAGGGCTGAACAGAGACATAACTTAAAGCCCTTGATAAAACATGATCAGAAATGTTTACCATCCTGGGGGTTAAAAAAAAAAAAAAGTTCAACCTAAAAAGGGAGTATAAGCTGTTGAAAGTTTATAGACAGAAGGAAAGCAGTAGGAATATTTCCCTTTGCTATGTAGTTGGGAGTTTTGGTGATGTTTCTAGCAGTTGACAGAAAAATGTAGGAGAAAATCAAGGTGACACACAACAGACTTAACTTGATGCCCTAAAAAGCACAGGTCTGTAGTTTCCATTCAAGATTCATATTATTACAGTGAATCAACAGGAGGAAAGAGGTATCTGTAAATCCCTAATGTTCTGGTAGTTTCCATCTCTGCTTCAGAGATCCAGATAATCAAACTCAACAGCATATAAGGTTTAGAAACAGGAAGGGGTGGCCATACTCTTAACCTGAGGCAGATATATTCATTAAAAGCCAAGCTTCATTAAATGTGCACTAGAAACATCTGCTGAACTTCTAAAACTATTACATTCTGGTACCATCTCATCCTCAAGATTCTGGCATACTCAGTCTTAAACTGGTTTGCAATAGTGGAATAGTAGAGAACCAGGGAGGGCAGGAAACTTACTGTGCATTGTTATGCACTATTAGCTTGAATCCTCCTATAGAAAATATTACCAATTGTCTTCTTACATTAATGAGTCCATTCTTTTTTTTGCATGGGCAGGCACCAGGAATCAAACCCCGTGTCTCTGGCACAGCTGGCGAGAACTCTGACTGCTGAGCCACTATGGCTGGCCCTCCATTCAATTTTTAGGTGGGTGCACGGCCTCCTAAAATAAAGGCTGTATTTTCAATTGCTTTTTGCAGTGAGTTCAGGACTTTTGATTAAGTTATCCTGTATCCGCTTTCTTTTTCACTGAGAAATTAGGATGTGCTTGGCTAGAAGTAGCAGAAAATCCAGCTCATGCTGGTTTAAACAATAGGGGTTCATTTTTCTTTGATCACAGTAAGTCTGGATTTTAGCAGTCCACGGCTAAAGCAGCAGCTCAAAGATGTCATCAAGTCCTAGGCTCTTCCTGTATTTCTACTTTGTCATTCTTAGCATAGTTGCCTTCTCACATCGTGGTAGCATAATGGCTGTCAAATCTCCAAGTAGGAAGAAGACAGGAGGAATGGCTCCAGCTGTATCTGTCCCCATCATTATTAGGGAAAGAGAAAGCTTTCATAGAACTCCCCTAGCAGCCTTCAACATATATCTCATTGGCTAGAACTGTGACCTATGGCCATCCCCAGTCACAAGAAAAGCTGTGAGTGAGTATTTACGTCTTCTATCTTCTATACTGGAAAAAGGCAAGGGAAAAGGGAGGCAGGGATGGGTGCTGAGTCAGCCAAACAGCAGTGCCCATCATATTCATGCACCACATCTAATCAATCCTCATTTCTGCTCATTCCACCTCTTGTAATAGATCTCAACTCTCCACTGCTACTTCCCTATTTCAAAACCATATCATCAACTGCTTCCACTTTTGCAAAAAAATACCCTACAAAATAGTCTTTATCTGTAATGTATATTTGTTGAAGCATTAGAATGTTCAATCCTGCTAAAAAAGATAAACAAACAGGGTGATAGAAGTCATAAAAAGTATGAAGCATTGATAGTAAGTGAATTAAGAGCTTATGCAATATAGGAGAAACTTACAGGATGCATTAAGTATAGATAGTGATTAAGTAAGTAGCAAGTTGAAACATATGAAGAATTTATAAGATGTGTTAAATATAGATAATAAGTTACTAACCTATAAGACATACCAAGGATAGTTAGAATAAATAGAATATAATGTAACAAACAAGAGGGTGGTTTACAGACAGAAAGGGATGGTCATACTATCTCTGGTTTGACAGACATGTCATCCCTAAATCTGCCACCCAGAGGCAGTATGATGCCCTGTTGCTCCCTCCATGTATGTTCTGCCTAAGAATGGCACATAAATCCCATAGCTGATCCATGGGCTACTTGGAAAGCTATGGCAGTGGCCAACTATACTTGCTTCTGTGTTCCCCCAACAGAGCAAGTGTGTGTCTTAGGCCTGTAGTCTCTGACTACAGGCCCCCTTGTTCCAATCTCAGCGCTGGTGATGAACAACCACCAGTGGGGAAAGCTGATGCAGGTGAGAGAGAGAGGGAGAGAGGGAGAAGGAGTCGAAGAGAGAAAGGGAAAGGAAGAGGAAGAGGAGGAGAGGAGAGGGAGGTGGAGAAGGAGGAGGAAGTGAAGGAGGAAGAGAGGGGAGAGAACGTATGAACAAGACACAGGTAGCTTGATCCTTTTACCTGCTTTTTGCACCCTATCCTAAGCATGCTAATGTACTCTGTTTCTTTCCCCTTGCTTCTCATTGTGTGTTTTGAATGGATTTAATTCAATGATTTGAGCATTTTAATTTGGGATGTGAGCATTCCTGTTCTGTGATCTCTGTGATTGCTCTCATGCTTGTCTTGAAGCTACATTGCATAAGGTAATTTCCTTGGAAGCTACATTGCATAAGGTAATTTCCCACACTACACTATTCCTCTGCTTTCCCACCCTCCACATGCTGCCACGAGAGTGCTATTTTAAAATTACAAATTGGATCAGGGCTAACCCCGTTTGAAACCTTTCAGCATTTCATCATTGCCAACAGGATTACATCAACCTCTCTATCTTGGTGTTGAAAGTTGGGATCTCTGAGAGGCAGGCTCTGCCATGCAGACTAACATGCAGGAAGCGTATCAGGCAGTGCTCTTGGGAGTCTTTTTATCTTGCACACACAGCCCCCCCCCACTCCCCTGCCCCTCTGCACAGTGTTGACTAGTTGTTAGTTGACAGCTGCCCCTGGAGAAGGGGGTGTGGCCTTGCGTAAGGCAGCTCTCTGCAGCTGAAGGCAATTCTCGGAGACCAGCAGCTATGGAGTAAATCCTCCTGTCCTAGAGCTGGAATCTGGGAAGCACGGCCCAGAATCTACCACACATGGTCCAATAAGACTTATGGGACTAGCCCCGCCTATCTCTACATTTTTATCTTTTGCTTTTTCCTACATTAAATGCAGAACAGCCACACAGACTTAGCAGGCATTGCCCACACATCCGTGCTTTCTTTTTCATGCCTTTGTGCACATGGCTCCTCTTTCCTGGAATGTCCCCTCTGCCCACTGCTCCCACCCTCATGCCAATCCAGACTCATACTTCTTAGATCACATCTCTTTTTGCACCACTCATTCCATCTACAGGTTAGGCTTCAATTCCCTCTCTCAACCTGCAGCTCTGAACTGGCTGGGTGGTGGGAAAAGGAGGCTGCAGGCACAGGTGATGAGTGCTTAGAAAGAGGGAGGAAATATTGCTTCACATTCTAAAATGTCTTCACTCTCTAAACATCCTCCTTCCTTTCTACATTCCCCCACCACTCCAAACCCAGTGATGTGAAACCTGGATTTATTTTGCAACAGAAGGCTGTACACTATAACTCTAAATTGTGCTTTAAAATTTTAATAGTAGGCTAAATTGGAGAACACAGGGGGAGCATTTTGAAGATGCCCTGCAGCTGAATTTGTTTTATGCCACAGCAGTTTTGCTGCCTGGATGCTTCCTGCTGAAAGTAAAGAGATTGTGCTGAAATGCCTCCACTGTAAACAAAACTAGATCTGGCAAAAGCATTCTCTCGTTCTCTCTTTCTCTCTCTCTCTGTTTCTCTCTCCCTCTCTCTCTCTGTTTCACAGACAGACTTGCCTTGTAAGCTGCTTGTAACAGTATTATTTGACAGGCATAGTGCTAGGAAACAAGAGGCTACAAAAATAAGAATTGAAAGGGGTGAATTCTTCAACACAAGCTTGCAAAAATGCTAGCATTGTTTGGAACTTTAGAAACCACTTAGTCCAGTTTCCAAAATTATAGTGTGGAAACTGAGGGCCTGGAAGTTTAAGTAACTTATCCATACAACTTTTGAGGGTAGCCTGGGCTAAAATTCAGATTTCTTAGTTCCTAGCCCAGCTTTTACTCCACTACATTGTATTCAAGTTCATTATTTCACATCACTGTTTTTATTTTTGCCATGGTGCATTGCAGAGGATCACATGTAATTCTCATGATTAAAGAAACTCTATCTAACTGTATATGGAATGGCTTCCATCACTCAAAGCAACAGTTAACAAGTTCACTAATTAGACCTCTGTTTTCATTTCTTTCCTCAAGGCTAATTACTTGTTTAATTAAGACATTTTGCCTTGACCATAATGCAATCACATAAATATTTGATAAATCTTGCTTTTGTGCAATAAGGGTACACATATTTATGAAGTGCTTTCATTAAAACTTATGAAAACTAAACAACTAATTTGCTTTGAGATGATTAAAGTATAAACAGGAGCAAATTAATACATTTTAGAATTATTCTCTATTGGATACATTAATTCATGCAAACATAAAAAATCATAAGGCAGTTGAATTATTTGTGGAAATCATGATTTAGTACTTTTTCATGATTTTATTTTTTAAAGTCTCCAACATGCTATTGCATTAAAACAATTTGTTTGGCATTTAATACTCCTTTCTACACATATGAGACTTTTTTCTCCCCACAGCTCAAAGTTCTACATACATATAAAGACAGCAATCCCCACTGCATATAAAGCTAGAGAGAGGAGATAGCATATATAATCCTCTTGATACAAAAGGCTGAGAGGCTGGTTGGAAAATCCAGTCTGCAACTGATGTGCACGTTAAATGCATTATCAGGGTATTTGTGCACTGGTTGGAAATTGTTGTGGCTATTGGCTCTGTCTGGTCGGTTATTTACTTCTGGGCATCTTTTCAATTAAGAAAAGAGGAAATAAGAACAACATAGTATATTGCTGAGTTTAAAAAATAAAATTGCAAACTATGGATTAATGTGGGCTCAGTTTACTTTGGGTGTTCCTGGCTGCAGTTAAAAGAATAGCAGAAGAATTGAATTTGTGGAATAAACAAATAAATAATAACAATGATGATATAATTTACTGAGTTCCTCCTTTGCATCAGACACAGTGCTGAGCATTCTGCAGACGTTTTTCTAATCCTTATAACCACCTTGCAAGATCGAATAATTCTCCCTGTTTTACAAATCAGGAAGATGTAATCATAAGGGTTGAAAGTGTATCATCCAAAGCGGTGGAGCTGGTTAACAGGATGAGGCCAGATTTACTGCTCAGAAATATTTCTTTCTCTCCCATCTAGTTATTTACCCTGTACCACATTCTTTTCTTTATTCATTTCACAAATGTTTATTGAATACATGCTATGCCGGGCAGGCACCAAACATTGAATATCAGGTCTTGAACAAAGCAGAATTCCTGCCTTCATCAAACTTACTTTGGCCAAAGCAAGGAAGCAGTAAAAACAAACATAGAATTAGGTGTGAGGTTGTTACCGGCCGAAGGCCATGGATTCTTCTGCCCGATGCACTCAATAACCAATTCCTGAGACACTGGGGTTTCAAAGAGAGAGAGAATTCATTACTAGGTGACTAGTAGGACAGCAGATGGCCTAACGGTCCAAAACTTGATCACCCCGAGTTTAGAGAGTTCATGTTTTTTAAGAATTTTAGCATGGGGAAATGTGGGCATTTCAAATAGCAAGTTCAAAGCAGAAAAGGAACAGTGTTATTATCATTTCAATAGGAGAGGGTAAGTTGACAGGAGGAGAGGCAGAGCTATCACTTCATCACTTCAGTACTTAAAGGTATAAGCCAAAAGAAAGGGAGACAAGTTATCTTTCAATAGTAGAGTCTAGCTGACACAATTTACAAATGTCCAGAGCTGAAGCTAGTTAATGGTTGACTTCAAATTCTTCATTAGCATCAGGGCCTTTGCCCTCCAAGAAAATGACCAGATAGATGGGTATCAGCCCTTACAGTCACAAAGGCACAAGATAAGGGCCTTTTACAATCATTTCAGATATCAGGGCTGCTGGATTACAATTGAGGGATTTCCGTTTTTCCCTCTATCTACTCCAATATCCTAGAAAGGAAAAAGGAATATGATTCAGTAATCAAAACCATTCCTTAAATCCTTATTTCTCGGTTACAAGGTGATATACCTGGGAAAAGAAAATAAAAGGCACAAATAAAAGATGGAGACAGTCTAACCACATACTGATTTCAGAGTTGGGATGATTCCACCTTCCAGTTCTTCTTAGTGATTTTATTTTGCTTGTATTTGTATAACCTCAGCACCAAGTGCCTTACTACGGAAAGGAGGGGTAAAACAGTTTCATAAAATGGCATGACTGTTAGCCAGTCATGTATAATACCAAACCTTGGGGAATGCTTGAGGTTTAGGTGAAATATTGCAATCTATACATGGGATGGTGGAGAGTAGGTAATAGCCTGGTGGTCAGCTCTGTGTGTCCCGGTGTTTCATTCACCTGGCTCCCAAGGTCCTTTCCTGGTTAGCTGACAGAACTGCCTCAATCCCTTCTCTCCATGACTCCTGACTATGTTGATATGGACGTATAATTTCCATTGCAAGACGGTTCAAGGCAGCCCTTCCAAATGGAAGGGGAACCTGGGGCACTTGTTTGGAAGCTATGCAACCATACTCTTTCTACTTATAATGATGGTATTAGAAGCAGATGAGACTATAGGAAGCTCTCCTCGCTGCTACCCCAAGCACTCCTGGCCTTGCCACAGGATGGTGGGTTTTCTCAAACTAATTAGCCCTTCACCCAAAGAGATAGCACCCCATTACCCATTTCTTCTCGTTGTCTCTGCAATTCCCATCTCCCACCTACCCACACTTTGCCAGAGGGAAAGTTGGGGGCTCTTTTTCAGGAATACTGAATATTAAGTCTATCTTGAGAACTACTGCCAGAGTCCCCGAGAAGGGAAGATTTCTGTCCTACCAGCTCCCCAAAGCGTGAGAGATTATTATGTATCATCAAGGTAGACTTGGCCCCAGCCTGCACCTGCACTTTATAATCTGGAAGTAATCCTACCTTCCCTCCTTGAATTAAGGAGAACTCATCTTGTGGTTTGCTATTTCTTTCCTACTTGTGTCGAGACCTAATCTCCATTTTATAGTTTGTGGATCCACACAGGGGTGGAAGAGTTTTTTCTTTGTCTCATCATTTTGCCAACCCCCTCATAACCTTACTAGTTTCACCTCCAAAACATCACTTCTAGATTTTTGCCACTCTTGCACAAAATCCTTTTCTTCATATTTGTTTGGTTAACAATTCTTACCAAAACCCTCTCCTGAATTCATTAGCATCTTCTGTGTATTAAGGAAATTTTTTCAGATGTTCAGTTATGATCCCATGTCAAAATTTATTATCTTGATGCAAGTAGGCTGAATCATAGATGACAGAGATGGTAGAATCATTCTTGTTAGAACCATTTTATAGGCAAAGAGGATGGTTAAGTAATCATTATTAGACTAGGTAAAAAAGGAAGGAAGGCATGCTTAAAGGTCACTAGATAATTTTCTGACAGTCAGTTTGGATGGGTGGGTGGCTGGTTTCCCAGTACAAGGTTTAATTCCCTTTAGGTTTATTAGCAACTTTGCCTAAGCATTTTATCCAGGATGCTGTTTCTTCCCAGAAAGGCTGAGAATTCTATTTCATGGAAAAGGTTCTGTCCCAGAGTGGGTTTGGGACAATTTTTCTTTTACATCTCAGATCACCAAACTGTGCTTCCTGCTCTGATCATAAATTCCCTCTTTCTAACTTGCTTGCTTAAATACTCCCTTTACAACCAGTTTTTCAAACAGCCAGATCTCTAATCCATTGACCCTTCTACTTTTTTGCAATAATAATATTTAACATTTATGGAATACTTAATATGTATTCAGCTCCATTATATGTAATATTTTATTTAATCCCCACCATCAATCTATGAGAAAGGTATTATTATCCCCAAGTTACAGACAAGGAAACTGAGGAAACAGACAAGGAGATCTGATATTTACAGACAAAGTCACACAGTAGGCAGTCTGGCTCCAGAGTCCGTACTCTTTTGGGGGGAGGGGTGCATGGTCCAGGAATCAAGCCTGGGTCTCCCACATGAAGGCGGGCATTCTAACCACTGAACTACCCATGCATCCCTCGCACGCTATACTCTTAGCTATAATCCTATACTGTCTCTCTATGGGGCCAACCTTTCAATCCAGTCTTTCTGTTTTCATTCTGTCTATATCCACCTTAGATACCCTGGCCTGTCATTTTAATAACCTATTGGAAAAACCCTATAATCCCTGGCCCCTATGTTTATGCCCCTGTAAACATAGGACATACCCCCACATCGGGGTTGGTGTTAAGAAGAACTCAAGCAGTCATTGTGCTCTGGTCTTAGCAGAAGAGGGTGGTAGAAAAAGGCCACACAACTGAGTAGATTGGCCCTGCTCTATAGCCATGACCATCAACCTCAAATGGGCCTTCAATACTGCCTGGTAGTCCTACTTTACTTTGTGGGTCAGCTCACTCTTCCACTCTCTATAATGGTTATTTCACATCTTTACTCATCCCCAAACCCTTCACCATCCCCCCTACCTATCCCCTGCTATCATCCCTCATACTCTCAGCCTCCTTGCCTCCTCCTTTACAGAACTATAGAATGCATTAAACTCAACTACCTTCTTTTCCTAGATACCAGCCCCTATTCACTTTAAGATTTTGTTGCTACGTTTAATAGCATGTTCCATAAAATTCTGTAGACTTTCTAGGTATGTGGATCTTCCCTGAGGATGGAAGGAAGTACTCCTGAACTTTTTGTTTCCTGCTCATTGAAATACTTCCCATGGTGACTAACTCTAATAGGCAATGAACCAAAGTGCCTTTTTTCTCTTTTACTGATCCCAGAGGTTTTCCATATTGTCCACTGATGTCAATTGGGGGACCTGAGTGTGAGCTTATATTGAGGGTACTCTTGGGAGTAGTTATATTTTGTGTTTAATAGTGAATACCTATTTAAAAAAGAGGCTCAATATTACTTTAATTTATTAAAATTTTTAGTATTTAGATATCAGAGATACACATAAAGAATGTACGTATGGAGTTCCATTTCAAGTGTGGCTCTTAACACATCTTTACTCTGTGTATTTACTTGTGCCAAAGTGGATGGTTAGGGCAGCCCTGGCTGATTATAATTATAATAGTCCTGGTTACTTCGGGCTCAGCAACAGAGATGCTGATCTGAACTCTGTCACTGTGATCCACCCCTAGACAGCTCGTGTACACCACCCCTTACAGGGCCTGGTGGGCTCTGACATCAACCTGAATCTTTTTCTTGCCCCATCTGTATTAGTTAGGTTTCTCTTGAGAAACAGAACCAACAGGAGATACCTATAAATACAAGATTTATAAAAGTGTCTCATGCAACCATGAGAATATAAGAGTCCAAAATCTGTAGGGCAAGCTGTGAGCTAGCAGCTCCAATGAACTCCTCAGGACAGGTTGGCTGGCTGAAATGGAAAGAGAAATTCTCTTTCCTGAATTCTCCTTGAAAACCTTTGGGTGATTAGATGAAATATCACTCATGGCAGAAGGACTCTCCTTAGCCAACTGCAGTTGTAATCAGCCGGGGATGCAACCAACATGCTCATGATTCAAGTCCATGAAATGTCCTCACAGCCACAGATAGGCTAGTGTTTTTGCTTGACCAGCCAACTGGGCATCATCATGTGTCCAGTTGACACATGAACCTGACCATTAACCTATCCCAGCATTCCACTTGTTTTCAGTGTTAAGGAATGCTTTGTGGTGAGGTTGCCATTTACCTTCATATATAAGTCCTCTCCAGACTGCATCAAAGAGAGAATGTTCTAAAGGGAACCACCAGGTCCCTGGGATCCCTCCATAGTAAGGTATAGAGATCCTCCATCCCCATGCTGCCCTCCGCTTGGTACCCATTCTTCAATCTCTTTTTGCTGGTGCTGTTACAACTTTCTACAACTCTCCTTTATTTCTGTCTCAGAGACATTTTCTTCCATGTTCAATCTACATTTCCAATTCCCCCCGTAGCACCTGCTCTGTTGTCCCCACCCCTTCAGCCTCATGCTATCTGCAGATTACTTGAACTTTTGCTACCTGATGATACACAAAGTGGAAAAAAAAGTGGATACTCTGTATTTCTACCTTAGACCATTCTTCTTGGGTTCCCAAACGGCTCTTGCCAAAATTGGGTTCTGTCTGGGTCCCTCTTGCAAACTCTGAAAAATTGTTCGTGGATCTTCCTTCCTCTTCAGAAATAATCTAATGTGTGAAAAATCTTTATGACTGGGAATTTGAGGGTTCGCACAGGCCCTCGGATAGCACAGGCAAGGCTGTAGCATCTCCTGCAGGAGGCCTTGGGGAGCCAGGGGGGAGACACACTGCGCCTTGCCTAGTATTACTAGAATAAACGAGGCCACATGTAACAGACTTTACTCAACAGAGACAAAGATTCACTCACCTTTACTCCTTAATTAATTCTGGCACCCATCCCTAAATTTCTCCAGGGGGAAATATTCCTCGCTGACAGAGCCTGTTAGAATGCTAGCAGGAAATTACTGTGACTCCATATGCGCACAGCTCCATTTTGTATCTCAAGCTTACATAAGCTTTCAACTGAAGCTCCTCTTTCTTAGAAAAGAAAACTGCCTTTGTTCCCCAGGCTGTATTGTTTCATTGTTTCTATTTATACATGTATTTGAGCCTGGGACTTATAAATAAGATTATGGTCTAGACAGGAGGAGAAAGAAGTAAAATAACCAGTATTAGGAATATCTTATGGTGCCAGGAGAAGAATTGATGTAGTGATAAGGAGACTGAGCAGTAATTAATCAATGAAATGATTACATTCCCAAGGAAAGGACAGAAGGCAATTTTGAAGTATAGGTGGGCAGAGAGGATACGAGGCCTAATTTCTGTTAGTATAGTGGTTCTCAAACTGGGGGCCATGGACCAGCATCATTAGCATCACCCGGGATCTCATTAGAAATGCAAATTCCCAGGCTCCATAGGGCAGTCAAGAATTGGGGCTGGGGATGAGCAACCTGTGGTTTAGCAAACCGTACAGGTGATTTTGATATATGTTAAAGTTTGAGAACCAGTGGGACAAACCTCTTCTGCTAATGGAAGAATATCTAATTCAGGACAAGCAATGTAGGAGAGAGCTGGGGCAAGGAAATCAGGGGTCATGTGTTGACTTGTGTGAATTTGTGTTCCAGTTGGGTTACCATCCCAACCAGGTCTCCTGGCCAAAGCTGGGAAGA
Source organism: Myrmecophaga tridactyla (assembly GCA_004026745.1). Lineage (NCBI taxonomy): Eukaryota > Metazoa > Chordata > Mammalia > Pilosa > Myrmecophagidae > Myrmecophaga > Myrmecophaga tridactyla. The sequence goes on along the minus strand of PVIY010018360.1, from coordinate 35,926 downwards.
ACATCTTGGAATAGTGGCCCAGGGGCCCCTGCTGACTCTTAAAATTCAAAGGAGTCTTCAGAGCTGAGCTGCTAAAGATTTTGTAGCCAAATTAATTAGTCTCTAGGAATTTCCCGTAAATGTGAAAGGGCTGGGTTGGGAACTAGCAACCGATTGCCCTGGTGAAGTAGGAATAAAAAGGGCTAACAGTGCTGCTGAAATACCACAAAAGTCCTTCCTCCCCAAGAGGGACTGAAGGCAGTCTTGTGTCTGTGTATTAGGCTGTGAAAAGCCCTTCCTTTACTCTGATGAGCACTGGGCCCAAGAGAGTTGCCCTTCCAGCAAGGAGCTGAGGGAAAAACAAAATGACTGCCAAAACTAAATTCCAGATCCATAGGTCAGCAAGTCTGCCCGCTTGCCCACTTTCCTTCCTTTTCAGTCCTCCCTTTTTCCAATGTTTTCTTCCTTTCCTCAGAGTGGCCAGACGGGTGACTGTGATGGATCTTTCAGTGTTGACTCTGGGAGACCACCTCTAGATGGTATACAAGAGTCTGGAATCTTGTATAGGTTTGTATAAGCTTGAGCCCATCTTCTTATATTCACCCTCTTCAAGACTGAATTCGGGGCTCTCTAGCATCTCTTCCAACATTGACATTTTTCAGTTGAAATTTTTCTCATGGCCAGGAGCTTTAGCCCAGTGAGAAATTAAGTGGGAGATCTGAGACCCATCATCGCCTGCCCTTCATGTTAGTCCAGCAGGCCCTCTGTCAGATGTCAGCTTCTCAGGACCATTTCAGTGGTGAGATTCAATGCCCCAGGTTCTTCTGACCTCCCTGGAATCCTTCATTCATGCATGCATTCACACATCCAGCAGGTACTTCCTGAGCACTGATTTTATACTGCTCTCTAATCATGGGGATCCAGCAGCATTAGGGGTCACAGCCAGGCATCTTCATACTTCACATTGCTTATGCATCATCTCTTCCCTCTGCAGGACCGCCTTCTCCTTGCCCAGCTGGTGACTGGTAACTTAAGCTTGATAGTTACGTTAAAAAACTGTCTATGCGCTTCAACTTTCTCCAACTATCCCATGTTGCCAAGCATAAGTGAAAGTCCCAGGCTGGGTGGAGGTCGGAGACAGGGAACAGAAACAGAGACAGGACACCAGCAGTGGGGGAAGGAAGGTTTGTTAGCAGAGGGAGAGCATGGAGAGTTGACTCAAGAAATCAACTCCTGCCCATCTTGATTCAGGTAGGAGTTTTAAAGGGAGCTGGGGGTAGATGTTAGGCGGGTTTTTTATTGGTGGGTCCTTGGGAGCTGGCAGCATAGACGCTGCCTTTGTTATGCAAGGTTGTAACTGCTGGAGGGCAGATATCAAGAGAGGGAGTTTATCCCAAGAATGCAACTGTGAAGGTTGAATAAGGGACTTTATCACAAGGAGGTAACTGTTGGAGGGTGAGAAATGTCAGTCTGGAAAATTCCCAGAGGAGTGCTGAAAAGTCTTGAGATGATTCTCTGTGCTGGCACCTTGCATCCTTGCTTCTTCCTCTGGCTCAGCTCTCACAATAAGAACTGTTCTCTCTCTTGTGTCTCCCCATATATAATGCACAGCACCACTATAAGCACTATTTGACTTTATTCCATATATACATTTTCCCTCACCCAGACAGGCTATGAAATCTTTTAAGGCAGGAACCATGTTTTATTCATCACAGTATCCTGGGGCCTAGCCGATGCTTTGTATGAACACACCTTCAGGCAAGCGCACTGATACAGATACTTATATCAGCTTAAAGAAAAGGTGAAAGTCTGTATCTTCTAATCTGCCTGTGGATGTTTATTTTACTAGAGAAGTTGTGGGTTTACAGAGCAATCACGCATACAATACAAAATTCCCATATACCACCGTATTATTAACACCTTGCAAATAACTCATTTTAAATTAGAGCAATTTTCCTACAAGTGGACAGTAAATATGACTGTAGTTGTCTAACCCAGAGAAAGAAGAGTACAATAAAAGATGGAAAATAATCGGGGTGGGGGAGAAAGAAGTGGAACTAATGAAGTATCAGTGGCTGAGAGAGTTCAAATAAGAGTCAAGAGGCTACTCTGGAGGTCACTCCTATACAAGCTTCAGTCAGACATTGCTACCAACACCTTGCCAACACCTACCAAAACTCTTCCTACCACTCCTAAAGAATACCTAGGGCATTCTGTAGGGTTCTGCAAGGGCTCTGTGCACTGGGGTAACTTTCTAAAACCTACAACCTCCAGATGGGTCCCTGGACCAGATAAGTCCTGAAATGTAGAGGGGCCAGCCCTTCCAGAACATCACTAGTTCCATTCCCTTATCCAGTATTATTGGCAGCCCTTCCAACGTGAAAAAGTTAGAATGGACATAGCCGAACTACCCCTAAAGAGTGAGAGAAAGATCAGAGGTGATGGTGGAGTTATATAGAGAAGGTTGGGTTCAACAAATGAGCATGAGTGTGCTGGATCATTACAGTGATATTTCTTTTAGTCTCCATACCTCAGAGCAGCTAGAAATAAAAATCTAAAATTGTGGAATTGTAACCCATAACAAATTCTGAAATCTGTTCTACAATTAATTGTTGCAATGTACTTTGAAATTTATTGCTTTCATGTATATATGTTATTTAAAGAGAAAGAGGAGTATAAAAGAGAAGATAGTATTTGACAAATGAGTATGACTGCTGAATCATTATATTGATATTTCTGTTGGTCTCTAGTGTCATGGAGCAGCTAGAAGAAAAAATGAAAAATTGTGGGACTGTAACCCATACCAAACTTTAAAATCTATTCTATAATCACTTGTTAAGATGTACTTGGAAATTTGTTGCTTTTTTGTATATGTTACATTTCACAATTTTAAAAAAAATAAAAAAAAAGAATCCTGGGGAATTTGAATTATCATCCTTGAAAGAAATGAATGTCTTGGGGAAATAAAAATGGATAAGTCACTTGTGGGAAAGATTGTTTTCAGTCTTTGGTCATGTCTGTAGTATAGATTGAAATTCTGTGTGGAGGGTGGTGTAGATAAAAATGGGTCTTGCCTGTGTAGTTTTTGTTATTCTTAACCAGTCCGGCGCATGTGCATTTATAAAGTCCGATGAAAGACTTTGTGTTCTCTGAGGCTTCATTGATGGGGTTTGCTAGCACAGGAAAGTGAAAAAACAGGGATAGAAATTATTATTACTTATTCTCTACATTACAGGTTAGAATCCCAAGCTACAGGCTACTAATCCTTAGACTGCTAATTAGCCCATAATTTGATTTCTTACATAGTTACAGAGCTTTTAAAAAATGTCAGTTGATGATAGCCACTGCATTTAGGTACACGTGTTGAAAAGAGTTATTTACATGCTTATAAGGCACTGTCAGGCCAGAGAAAGCATGTGAAAAGCCTTACAATGAATTGCTGCCTGTCAAGAAGAACCTTTGAAAATGTTAAGTACCATTCAAGTGCCCAGCAGGGCTCCTGCTAACATAGTTTTATTGTCCTCCTGAATAGCTATGGCAATATCATGCCATTCTCCCTACTGAGTTTAACATGTCATTTGCATTTACAGTGTAAAGTTGTTATTAAAGGCAGGATATTTTTGCAAGTGCAAATGTTGTCTTCTCTCTTCCCTCTCTGGTAGTGGCACAGTATTTAGGAACCTGCTGCTCAACCACCTGTTCATGCTGGAATGCGAACTACACATTCCTGTCAGCAGTTATAGTGTCTGCAAAGACTATTGCCCTAAGCTCAGCTAGGATGACTGGCTTCAGAAAGCGCACAGAGTTGGGCACCAAGATCCCAGAAAACGTGTGTGGCACAGCTTTGCTCCATCTGGAAGGATCTGCCCCTACAAGGCCGTGCACCTTCTCCCTCTTGGTAGTAAGAGCTCCAATAAGTGTAGGTGCTGTCTGTTTCTCCTCTCTGGAGCCTGGGGATTTCAACATGCTCCTTTTACCATGCATGTGGACCATCCCTGGAGCTTTCCTTCTCTGGACCATATCATCCCAAATACCCACTGGCTGGAAAACCCCTGTACTCACAGGTTAGTTTGACAACCCTTTGATGCAGAAGCAGGGAATGTTTGGTGTGGGGCAGCTCCCTTCCACCTAGCTGCAATCAGTTCCAGTAGCGGTTTCTTCTATGTGAAGCGTGGTTAAAAAATGAAATTATTTAGGTTTCTTTGCCAGTGTGATTCATTTGGGATGACTAGGGGATGCTGTGGGATGGTTTGGTTCCATTACAAGAAAAAGGTTGATGAAGCTAGAATCAAGGACATGAGCTCAACAAAAATAAACCAGAATGGGGGCTGCAAGTGTAGTTCAGTGGTAGAATTCTCGCTTGCCATGTGGGAGACCAAGGTTCAATTCCTGGCCCATGTACCCGCCCCCCCCCACCTCCAAAAAAGAAAAATTTCAACAAATGGTGCTGTAACAATTGGACAGTCACGTGGAAAAAGAATGAAATGTGACCCTCACCATACAGCATACAAAAATAAAAATAAATAAACCAGAATGCCTCCTATTCTTGCAATCTAATCTATGCACTCATCTGTACTGAGCTTAGCAGTAGGAAGGAATTAGAAAGCAGAGAGAGAGAGAGAGGAGAAACAGAAGGAGACAAGTGAAGAAGATACAGATTGGAAAGGAAAATCAGTACGAAGAGCTGAAAGTTTTACCAAGCTGGGCTGGTAGAACCACACTTAATAACGCAGGATTCTAACTCAATTTCTAAAAAACAGGCACTAAATGCAGCCAGATACCCTGGGCCTGGTATTCTTTCTGAGCAGGAAGAAAGGAGTAGGCTAAATAAATCTAATCTTCGCTTACACTTCAGCCACCCTGGGCTGTCTCAAAGGGTTCTAGTTTATTGATGACTCCTAGGCTACTCAGGAGAAACTCGGAGAGGAACATAGGTTTTCAGCCATTGGGATTAAGAAACTGGACAAAAGGAGGGGGAGGGGGGAGGTAAAAGCATTCCTGGGAAAGGAGGCAAAAAGGATCACTCTGGGGTGGAGGACGATTCAAGCATAGGGGCTCTCCTGTGAGAGAGGGTTGGATCATCGAACAAGATTGGAACCAGACTTAGTCAGATCCATAGGGACTGAGCACCAACTCCTTTACAAAACAAGCTTTAAATCTGAAAGAGCAAGTGTTCAAAGTGTATTATTGATCAGAGTATAGAAGGAAGAGAAATCATTAAGGCTAGTTTGTAGAAAGAAAAATAAATGAAGTAGTGGATTAAGAGATAAAGTGGACAGGACACTAAGACTTCATAGAAAGAACTCCTGTTTAAGAAACTTGTTTTCCCACTGACTTTGGCACCTACCCTGTCACTCCTTTAAGTCTTCAGCATTGCTGCCTGGAGGAAACCTTGGACTGGGAGATGGAAGAAGCTCCCCCTTCTGGTGTATTGTGTAAGTTAACCTACAAGTGGAGCAGCCCAGACAGCCTGCTCTTTAAATTGCTCTCTGCCCTTGTCAGTTTATTATCACCCAAAAAATTGGCGTCCATTCAAAGAGCGGAGTGGCAATAATATAGGGAATCTAGAGCAAGGCTGCTTTTTGTGGGTCAAACAATATGCAGACACAAAAACCAATGGCTGGGACTCAGCTTTCCAGAGTAGAAGCCCAGGCCATGCACAACAGAGCTGCTATTGGGACAAGATCTGAAGAATGGCCTGAAATTCCTAGACCAAGTGGAGGAGTTTGTTAAGGAGTTTAGTCTGAACCAAACGCTGTTAGAAAGGTCAAGTGATGGGTAGGAACAAGCTGGAAGAACAACAGTGAGAGTTAGATGAGACCACATGAAACCATGGGAGAAAGAATAAGGAGTTGGTAAGCCAAGGAGAGTTAGGGAGAAAGAATCTCAGGGACACTGAGCTCTGGATGTAATATTTTTCTTTTCTAGTAGGCCATTAACTTTGTGTTGAAAAAGCAAATATTATTGCAGTGAATGCCTGGTTTTTGTAATGCTCAGAAGCACTTCCCCATTCCTCTGTTTAAGTGCCTCTGTTTACCTTGGGAAACTCTCCTTTGAGTCCTATGCTGGATATCTTCCATTTACCCTTCCAGATCCACCTACCTGCCTTCTCTGTGTCCTCTAAGCCTAACAGCTGACCTGCACAGTATGCATCTATGAGCTCCTTTGCCCTCAGGCTTCCAGTTAGATTTGACCATTGAAATGTGCTAGCAGGAGCCTGGGAGAAAAGTGAGGTCAGGGAGATTGTTCCCCTGACTTCACTCCATTTGGGGCTGACTGTGTACATCTACTTAATGAAATAATTCTGAAGAGTGTGAGTTCTGCTTATCTTTAGTTCCCTGTTTGCTAACTGCTTGACTTTAAGCAAGTTATGTAGTCTCTCTGAGCCTCAATACCCTGGTCTATGAAATGTGAAAAAAATGTGAAGTCTACTTTATGGGGTTAGCATGAGGATCAGATACGATAATGTATGGAAAGCAAATGCAGCTTACCTGAGTTCCTGGTAACATAGCAAGTCCTGTCTAACTGTGGATTGTTGTTAATATTATAAGCCAAAGTCTGCAGTTGGGAAGTCACAGGGAGCATCTATGGAGAGGAAGACAATGGTTTAGAGCAATGTTTTTCAAACTGGGGGTTGCCTCCAATTAGTGTAGTGGTCAGGGAAATAATTTAGTGGGTTTTATATATATATATACACACAATTCATTTCATACAATATTCAAATTAACCCAATTTAGTGGATTATATATATATGTATGAATCATATATATATATACCAGAATAGAGTAGAATATCAATTAATGCCAAATGTTATGTTAAAGTTATTTTGAAAAACTTAGGATTGGGAGAGAAAAACCGGCTTTGAATGGCTAGTTGAAATTGGTCTTAAGATATTTGATTCCTTTTCACCTCATTAAAAGAAAGAGTTTATTCTGTCACTAAAATTGTCAGATAATATTTTCCAACAGTTGAAGTGAAGCAATATTTTTTTAAATTTAATGATGGAAAATCAAAAGATTTACATTTATTCTGCCTGATTAAGAATACGCAAAGCTTTTTTATCACATGCGACCTAGAATTACAAATAGAGGATTATTTCTACAATTTCGTGTGTTTTAATAATTGGGGCAAATAGGATAAAATAACATATAAGAAATGGTTATGCCACTTGTATATTTTTTAAAGACTCTTATCCTTACTTAAATCAATTATGATAATAATATGTTTTGAAACATAAACTGTATGCTGAGCCTTAAAATCCAGTGTGACTCTAGAAGATATATTACAGATATGAATTGAACTTAATGGTTTATACTAAGTGAAGAAAAGTAATATTTTGTATTTTCTTTAAACAAAATATAAATTAAAATATTTTACCATGAAGAGATTGCATCTCTCCCTGAGAAGAGTATAATGATCATTTTTACTTTCTAATTCTAAAAAGATCTGATTATTGTAAAAAAAAAAAAAGTAGGATAAAAAATAGCAGAGTGCTTTGTATAAATTTGTGTATGTATGAATGTACTATGTGACATACAAAAAATATTTTTCTTGGGTTTTTGCTAAAAACATTTAGCCATACCTGGGCTAGGGCGGATTGCGTAGCTCAGCACGTATGGGTTGAAGGTAGAGTCAGCCCAAGTGTACCCACTTGTAACAGAGCAGATTAAAGTAATTATTCTCACCTTTGGCTGAACATTGTCATCACCTGGGGAGCTGTTAAAAAAAAAGCAAAATACTAGTACCTGGGTCTCCACAGTAGAGATTATGATTTAATTGGACTAAGGTATGGCTCAGGCATTAGGATTTTTTTAAACTCCTCAGGTGATTGTAATATGCAGCCATATTTGAGAAGTGCCGGATTAAAGCAAAGAAGCCTCTGTGCTCTAAAATCCTACGTTAATGCTCCAGAGTATTATCTAATTGCCTCTTGCCTTATTCAATTGAGCAGTCTGGACATCACCATAAATTTCCGGGTCTTATACTTTTGTTATAGACAGATATTAGCACATCCATCATTTAACCCACTTAAATCCCTGGCTAAAAGGGTTGAACCTAACCCACAAAGGTCATCAGGAGGCATATTTTTGCTAAAATACTCTTTTTTTTCCCCTGTGGTACATTTCAGTCATTATTGTAAGTGGGGGAGAATTTTTTGGTGAAACTCTTAAATCACTTTTTGCAGATGGTAACAAACTCATGGGATAAGGATTTAGACTTGACTGGGCATGGAAATAGAGTAGAGTACAAAGATCACTGTAGAGAAAGAACTGGCACATTTGGTGGAGGTCAGCTGTTGTCATTCTCAATGAGAAAATTTAGTTTAAAAATAGAGGAATGTTGTGAAGAAAATAGAAAAGAAGTAGAAGTAATACAAATGAGAATTGATTCTCAGGTTTTTTGTTTGTTTTTGTTTTTTTAAAGGATAAGCCACATATATTCAAATCACTATAAAGGGGACAAATTCCCCAAATCAGAAATAACATAAGGAAATGACAGAAGACCCAGAGGAAATTAAAATAAATATTTCTCTCTAATTATGGAAAATAAATTGAAAACCTGTATGAAAGGGATATTTAGGCAAATATATGGAATACCAAAAATGATCCCAGAAGAGATCATAAATTTTTAACAGGTCAGTGATCATGGAATAATTGTTAAATAGTTACATGGAATAAATTGTTAAATAAGTTGTGAAATGGTTACTTCTCAAAAAACCAATAGGCCCCAACATTTTAATAGTTTCTCAAATCTTCAAAGACCAGATAACATCCATGCTTTTTAAACTATTCAAGAGTATAGAGAAGTAAAGACTCCAAAGTATTCTACAAATATAAAATAACATTGACGACAAAACCTGCCAAAGAAATCACAACAAAAGAGAACTACAGGCCATGTATCAATTAAAAAATGCTAAATGTAATATTTGTAAACAGAAGCTGGCAGAATTTTAAAAGAATAGGTTTCAGCCCCAGAAGGAAAGTTAGTTCTGTTAGGATATCTAGTAATATACTTTCCCACGTTCCTGAAAGGAGTAAAACCACCTATCTGGTTATCTCTATTGGTGCTGAAAAAGAATTTGATAAAAGATTACATATATCCATGATCTTTGAAACCGTTCTTAATAAAATAAGAATAGTTCATTTTTTTGTTGTTTCTGTATTTTTATCGTTTTTTTATTAGAGAGGTTGTAGGTTTACAAAAAAATCATGCATAAAATACAGAGTTCCCATATACTACCCTATTATTAACATTGTGCATTAGTATGGTACATTTGTTATAATTCATGAAAGAACATTATTATAATTGTACTATTAACTGTAGTCCATAATTTATAACAGGGTTCATTGCTGGTGTTGTACAGTCCTATGTTTTTAAATTTTTTACTCTAGTAACATATATAAAATCTAAAATTTCCTTTTTGAACCATATTCTAATATATAATTCAGTGCTATTAATTACCTTCAGAATGTTGTGCTACCGTCATCACCAGCCATTACCAAAACTTTACTATGTTTAAAATATCTATAAAAAGCCAACATCATACATAATGTTGAGACAGAGAAATTCCTGTTAAATCCAGGAATGAAACAAGGATGCCCACTAAGCACTCTTAGTTATTACCATTCTAAATATAGGCATTAATTAATGCACAGACAAGAGAAAGGAATAAAGGAGTAAAATAACAATTAGTTACTGGAGATTTTATTCTATTCTTAGATATTCTTATGAATTGACATATCACTGGAGAAAACCAAGAAAATTTAGTCAAGTGAGTATTACAAACATGATGAGAAAATTAATTGCTTTCTATATACAAACAGCTACCAGTACAACATGTAAGAATGACCAGGAAAATTCTGAAAACAAAGAGGGAAACCAGCCTACCATATATTATAGATAATACGTAATTTCAAAAATTAAAACAGTTTGGTATTGACATGTGAATTAACAGAGGGGGGTAGCACAGAATAAAGAATTTGGAAATGGATCCAGAAACGGTTCAGATGAACAGGGAAATTTAGCTAAAAAGGAGGCAATTTAGTGGGGGAAACACTGGGGCAATTGGGAAACAATACATTTGGATTCCTACCCCTCTCCTTACATGTGAATAAATTCCAGATGTGTCAAATTTTGAATATAAAAAATAAGCCATAGAGAAATACCTTAATTTCATTATAGGGAAAGGGACTCTAAGCTTGACTATGAAACCCCAAAACCCAGAAGCCCTAAAACATTACATAATATAATTTTTTCCTGCATGGCAAAGATGTCATAAACAAAAATGTAAACAGTTAGTAGGCTTCTCCAAAGCATTTGCTACTGGGGTTGCCACCATGGCTTGGGACTTTGTCTGATTCCTCACTGACGTGGGGCTCTGTGCCTGCCTGCACATCAGAGTGTGGCCTCTGAGGCCCTGAGAAATCAATCTCAAGTCTTCTGATTGCTGGTTTCCTGCATATAGTAAGGTAGCCAATGTGCCACAAGGCTAACACAGTACCATGCCCTGAAGGCCTTCAATTCAGAAAGCTGCTTATGTACCTTTGTCCCACTAAAATCACCATTTATTGCCTCTTCTTCCCATAACTGGGAAATGGCTAGCATAAAGTTAATTTTCCACTCATCCCTTCTTATATCTTCTCACAGGAAACTGGTAGAAACTCATAGAGACACGGAGACGCTGTAGACCTTTGCTTCTAAAGGTAAACCTGGCCCTCCTATTTGTTCTTTTCAGCCCAAATGAATTAAAAAAAACGAAACAAAGAAAAAAATTGCCACATATATGAAAAAGTATATCTAAAGTATTTCTACAAACCTTGACAGAAAAAATATATACAAAAAAATACAACCAGACAATTCACATAAAAGGAAATATAAATGACTTTTAAACATAGGCGATGTGCAAACCAAATTTACACTAGGTATTTGTTTTCAGATTAGCAAAAATCAAAATTCTGAAAATATTTGATGTTGGCAAGATTGGAGAGAAATGAGCACTTGGACAGGGTGATGGTTATATAAATTGGTATAATCTCATTGAAAGGCATTTTGATAATTTTTGAAATTTTGAAATAATTTTCAAATTTAAAAATGCTCAAACTCTTTAGTCCAGCAATTCTACTTTTAGGAATTAATCAACAGATACATTTTACTTGCACATATGAGTGTTATGTGTATATACACATATTAATATATAATTCATTGCATCATCAAAATTACAAAAGATTAGACACAATTTAATTGCTTACCCATAGGGGACTGTTCATATAAATTACTGTATATCCATATAACAGATTCACAACATGTTTTATGTTAAGAAAAAAAAAGGAAGCAGAACAGCATATAGTACAGGGCACTGTAAGGTGAATAGCGTATAGCATGTTGCAATTTGTAGTGAAAACATATGAATATTTACGGGCTGCATCTGTGGAAGGGTGCAAAAGAAACTGATTGCCATGTTTATCTGTGAGGTAGTGAATGGGGTACACGAGGTCAGCAGTGGAAGGGAGACTTAATCCTCTCTACATGCCATTTTATATTGTGTGAATTTTCTATTGTGTATATTCCCTATTACAAATAAAACATTTTATATTAATCTGGTATTAAAAAAGAATGAATTTAAAAAATGAACAAGGTAGCATAATGTGCTGCTTACCCTGTGGTTCTTGTGAACGTGGAAGCACATATAGTTTTGCAGGAAAGAAAGTGTCCATTTCAGCAGTGGAGCTGGCTGGATCCAGATACGGCTTCAGGAAAGAAATGAAAGCTGAAATTTAGACTCTCCCAGGCACTTTACAAAGTCTTTCCCTTTGGCACCTAATCAATGAAAAAAAGGCATTGGTCATCTGATAGACTGAACAGAAGCACTATAACAAACCTCTTTTGTTGCTCAGATGTGGCCTCTCTCTCTCTCTCTCTAAGCCAGCATGGCACTGCCCTCGTCCCTACATGGACCATGAATCCCGGAGATGTAAATCTCCCTGGAAATGTGGGACAGAAATCCCGGGATGAGCTGGGACCTGGCATCAAGGGATTGAGAAAGACTTCTTAACCAAAAGGGGGGGAAGAGAGAAATGAGACAAAATAAAGTTTCAGTGGCTGAGAGATTTCAAACAGAGTTGACAGGTTATCCTGGAGGTTATTCTTATGCATTATATAGCTGTCCCTGTTTAGTTTATGGTGTATTGGAGTGCTAGAGGGAAGTGCCTGAAACTATTGAGCTGTGTTCCAGTAGCCTTGATTCTTGAGGACAATTGTATAACGATATAACATTTTTAATGTAACTGTGTGATTGCAAAAACCTTGTATCTGGTGCTCCTTTTATACAAGGTATGGGTAGATGAGTAAATAAGTAAGGAAAAATAAATGGATAAATAATAGGTGGGATAAAGGGTAAAAGGTTGAGTGGATTTAAAAACTAGTAGTGGTCAATAAAAGGGAGGGATAGGGGGCATGGGATGTTGTTCTAGTTTGCTAGTTGCCAGAATGCAATATACCAGAAACTAAATGGCTTTTAAAAGGGGGAATTTGATAAGTTTCTAGTTTACAATTCTAAGGCCAAGAAAATGTCCAGTTAAAACAAGTCTATAGAAATGTCCAATCAAAGGTATCCAGGGAAAGATACCTTGGTTCAAGAAGGCCGATGAAGTTCAGAGTTTCTCTCTCAAGTGGAAGGGCACATGGTGAACACAGAGCTTCTCTCTCATCTGGAAGGGCACATGGCGAACACAGCATCATCTGTTAGCTTCTTCTCCTGACTTCCTGTTTCATGAAGCTCCCCAGGAGGCATTTTCCTTCTTCATCTCCAAAGGTCACTGGCTGGTGGACTCTGCTTCTCGTGGCTATGTCATTCTGCTGTGCTCTCTCCGAATCTCCTTCATTCTCCAAAATGTTTCCTCTTTTATAGGACTTCAGAAGCTTATCAAGACCCACCCAAATGGGTGGAGACATCTTGTCACCTAATCCAGTTTAACAACCACTCCTGATTAAATCACATCTCCAGAGAGATGATCTGATTACAGTTTCAAACACACAGTATTGAATAGGGATTATTCTGCCTTTATGAAATGGGATTTTGATTAAAACATGGCTTTCCTAGGGTCCATGCATCCTTTCAAACCAGCACAGATGTATAAGTTCTTTCTTTTTATTTTTATTTCTTTTTCTGGGGTAATGCAAATATTCTCAAAATGATCATGGTGAATACACAACTATGTGATGATATTGTGAGTCATTGATTTGTGTACTGTGTGTGAAGAGTTCTGAATAAAATTTTTTTGTAAAGAAAGCACTCTCACAGGTGCTGGAACTCTTGTGGTCTTGGTGGGGCTATTGAGGTGGAAGGGCAGAGTCCTTGGCGGGAGTGCTGGCAGCTGCCCGTGGCATCATGACCCTCACCAACCCTGCTAATGGGTCTATTTTTACCTCTTGAACATTTAGTTCTTTACCATCGTTCCTTCCTCTGGCCCTTAGTGGGCTGTGATGCCAGCCTACACTCAACCCAGCATCTGAGCTTGCCAGTCAGTGTCAGTGTGTGCAGAGGGCTGAGCAATTGGAGCAGGAAGAATTGCCACTAGCCTCCTGCCACACTGGTCAAAGGCACAAAGGGCACGTTTTTGGGCAGGGCAATTGCCTTGTCTCTACAGAGACAGCACAGGGCTCTTCAGACACCAGCCTCACTTCACAGTGAGAACGCGAGAGTCTTAGGAGTTGCCTAAAGCCTTACGTAAAGGCCAGGCCAAGCTTCGGATAAAATTCTGGCCACTTGAATCTGGTGTTCAATGCTGTCTGCTCATTTCTTCATGTAATCTCTAATGAAATAAACATGTGAAAACATCTATTATTCTGAGAATTTTTTTTCCAGATCCTGGTTTGAACTATTTGTTTATTAATATTTTTATTGACAAATCTTGACATACCTACATTCCATACATGGTGTACAATCAATGGCTCACAATGCCATCGCATAATTGTGTATTCATCACGATGATCATTTTTTTTGAACATCTGCATCACTCCAGAAAAAGAAATAAAAAGAAAAAAGAAAAAAAACTCATACATCCCATACCCCTTACCCCTCTTTCTTATTGACTACTAGTATTTCCATTTACTCCATTTATTTTACCCCTTATCCCCCATAATGTTTATTTATTTTTTATCCATATTTTCCCCTGGATAAAAGGAGCATCAGACACAAGGTTCTCACAGTCTCGCAGTCACACTGTAAAAGACAGAGCTTTATACAATCGTCTTGGAGAATCAAGGCAGATTTTCTGCCTGCTCCCCTCCCCCCAGTGCCGCTGGGGCCACTCCAGAGTTGGGGCTCCTGCCACTTCCCTTCAGCGGTGATCCTGCTCATCTGCCAGGACCTCATCAGCCACAGGGAGGTGTTCTCCGACATTTACAAAGTTCGGGAGATGGAGGACGGGCTGTGCCCGGAGGTGGAGGGAAAGATGGTCAGGAGCACAGAGGGTGGCGCTGATGATGCTCTCACTGGTGGAAATGCCTCTGCTGGAGGCCGGGAGGGTGAAGGCCCCGAAAGCACGGTCCTCCCCGGCACCGCTGCTGTCAGGAACCATCGCTTGCAGGAAACCAGCTTCACAAAAGAAGCCTACAAGAAGTACATCAAAGATGACATGAGATCAATCAAAGGCAGACTTGAAGAACAGAGACCAGAAAGAGTAAAACCTTTTATGACAGGGGCTGCAGAACGAATCAGGCACATCCTTGCTAATTTCAAAAACTACCGGTTTATATTGGTGAAAACATGAATCCAGATGGTATGACTGCTCTCCTGGACTACCAGGAGGATGGTGTGACCCCACATATGATTTTCTTTGAGGATGGTTTAGAATTGGGAAATGTTAACAAATTTGGCAATTCCTTGAATCTATCGCCTGTCATCATAAGTGGCTGCTGCTTTTCATCCACACAGTACCAGACTTAGACAGATGGACTGATGCCATCTCGAACTGCTTTATTTTGACCTTGATTTATTTGGAGCGGAGGCATTGTTTTTAAGAAAAAAACATGTCATGTAGGTTGTCTAAAAAATAAGCATGCATTTAAACTCATTTGAGAGAATGCCTCTTAGTTTAGTATTTAAACTAAATTCATCCTGTAGTGTTCCTGGAGAAGCTAGAGCCTGTTTATAGGTAACTACAGCATAAGACTGTCTTCAGATAACATCTACAGTTAACCTACTACTGGGGCTGGAATATAAAAACAAGAACCAAAAGTAGCAGTGCCAGCATTTGAAGCAGATCTTTTTAACATTTCATCATGTACCAACAGAGGTAGTTAACTCTGGAAGAGTTTTATCAAAAGAATAGAGAGGCTATAGTACACTTGGAAGCTAAAAAAAAAAAAAGAATCAAGGCAACAGTTTCAGGTTCTTTCTCCAGCCACTCCACTACACCATAAACTAAAAAAGGATATCTATATAATGCATAAGAATAACCTCCAGGATAACCTCTTAACTCTGTTTGAAATCTCTCAACCACTGACACTTTACTTTGTCTCATTTCTCTCTTTCCTCTTTTGGTCATGAAGGCTTTCTCAGTCCCTTGATGCCAGGTCTCGGTTTATCCCGGTTGCGGAGAACTGTTTACTGTTTTTTGGTTTTTAAGTTTTAGCTGACTGTAAGGCACAATGCCAGCAGTCTGTGTACAAATGAAAGTGGCAAAAGGCCCTCGGGGCTGTGCTGCCCTGTCCCCACCACAGTTTAGGAGGCGTCCACAGCTCCTGGGCCTGACTCGCTTACTAACTGTGTGTTCTGCACAGATAAATGACATTTCTGGACCTCAGTACCCTCCAGGTTTAAGAAAAAGAGCGGGTACATACATTGAACCAAATATAAACAGGAGCCTGCAGACATGTTTTGTCCCATCTGCTTTAAAATAGTTTTAATTAGAAGTAAAAATTGGAATATTGCACATATAAATGTACATCCTCTGCTTCCTTTGAAAACTACACCACCTGTGATAACAGGGCCAGCCTGCCTACAGCTGTCCATGCCGGGGCCAGGCGCTGCTCCAGTCTTGCCCGCCCCTCCCTATGGTGAAACAGACCTTGTGGGGTAGCTGATGACTGGGGGTAAGCGGCCATACTGAGTCAGTCACACAGACACATAGCACACAGCACATGACTCAGGATACAACCCTCAGAGCTGAGCGGAAGGCGTCTGCTTTATTGAGGAAGTGCACAGGCTTATATAGGCTGGGAGCATGCAGGGACACGTGTCGGGCTGGGATTGGTCGCTGCTGTTGCTAGGGCAGAGGGCAGATTTCTGGGATTGGTCACCGTTGTTGCTAGGGCGGAGGGCAGATTTACGGTCAGCCATTTTGTGTTGCCTTGCATCAGCCACGGCAGCCATGTTGGCGATATGGCTTCTCCAACAGACCTGATTGTGGGATCTGCTGGCCCGGCGGGCATGTCGTCTGCAGCTTTTAGTCATCCTGAAAGGTTTCTTTCCCGACTTTTAGAATTTAATGATTCTAAGAATTTGGTCCACTATCAATCTAGAAAATATATTCCTCTTCCATATTACTTAAAAACCTGGGCATTTGGAACTAATGTGAGTGTAGCAAGCTCCAGCCGGATGCTTTCATTCTTTTTCCATTCACTTGTAGTGGACGGTCCTTGGTTACCATGGTGATTACCATCCCTTAATGATAGGCTGCTACCACGCGGGGAATGCCATTTTCTTTAAGCTCTGTGGAAAGCAGTGGGGATCTAGTAGTAGGTATGAACGCTTTCTCTACCCATCTGTCCCTCAGGTGCTCCTCTTGTCAGCACAAAGGAAAAAGACCGCGGATCCAGTTTCTCACAACAAGCCAACAGAGAGCTGCTGTCAAGATTTAAGTACCTTCCCTGGGTCCCAGGGACCATGACCGCAGGCTGAGAAAGGCAATTTTCAACCTCAGAAAATTGTTCTGCATCAAGTCTCGAGGGACTTAATTAAAATCATCACTTGTTGCAGCCAAGGCTCTTGGCTCTAACTTCCCACACACATTGAGCATCCGCATGTGCAAAGAGGCTCCACTCACACACACCCAGAGCCGGTGACACCCGGACTGCATGGTCCTCTTCCTGCCGGGGATGCAGTGGGCAGTATCCAGCTCTTTCGGGCCATCTGAGGACCATGGAAGGCAATCCATGGCTCAGGGGCCTGTCCATGCCTTCCAGGCCTCACTTCCTGGGTGCCAGGGGTTCTGACCACATCCAGGGAGAAGGGAGAAGAATGAAGGGCTCCCCCTGGCCCACAAAATCCTCGGCTCACTGCTGAAAATCTCAGTTTGAGAAGGAGGTTGGATCTGCTGAGTGCTGCAGTAGCTCACCAGGACCTTTGATGTCCCAGGTGCCAGGTCCCAGTTTAACATCGTGATTGAATGGAAAACTGGGACTTAGGGAAGAGCTTGACACCAAAGAAATGGGCTAATATACTACAGTCACCTCCACAGGATTTTTCCCTCTTTTTCCTGCTCCTTCACATTTCCTTACAGATAAAATTAGATTGAAATAAATAATAAATAACTGAAAAGGCATGTGATAAAGCAATGGAATCTAAGTGATAGGTCTACAGAGGTGTTCATCGAACAATTATTTCAGCTTTTCTATACATTTTAAGTTGTAATAAAATGTTTTTGTACCCTCCCCCGATCCCTCACGTGGGCCATGATTCCCAGAGATGAGACTGGCCCTGGTACTGTGGGATCAACAATGCCTCCTGACTAAAAGGGGGAAAAGAAATGTAACTAAATAAGTTATCAGAGTCTAAGAGAGTTCAAATCAAGTTAGGAGGCTATTCTAGAAGCTACTCTTATGCAAGCTTCATCTAGATATTGCTAATTGCTACAGTTTGCCAAATCCCAACGAACATCATTCCTGTTAACCCTAAAGAACACCCAGGGCTCTATCTGAGATCCTACAAAAATTGCATGCACTAAGTTTACCTTTCAGAAACCTAAAGCCTTCAAATGGTTCCTAGGCCAGATAAGTCCTGAAACCCAGAGGGGCCAGCCTCTCCAAGAGCATCAACCAGATCCATCCCCCTATCTCGTCCTGTCAACACTCCTTTTCAACAGGAAAAAAGTTAGAATGGGCATAAACCCAAATATCCCTAAAGATTGGAAGAAGAATCAAAGGAGAAGGGGGAGTTGTATCAGAAAAGATAGGATTTAACAGATGAGTATGACTACTGAATCATTATATTCATATTCCTTTTTAGTCTCCAGTATCTTAGAGCAGCTAGAAGGAAAAACCTGAAATTGTTGAACTGTAAGCCATATCGAACTACTTGAAACTACTTGGTACAATGTATAACTGTAACTACTTGGTACAATGTACTTTGAAATGTATTGCTTTTTTGTATATATGTTATATTTCACACACACACACACACACACACACACACACACACACACACACACACAAAAGACATGACAACCAATTGCAATAGCTGACCGTGGCCTGGATCTTGTACTGGAGGATTATACAATAAAGGACATTATTGGATCAATTGACAAAATTAGAGCATGAATAGTAGTTTAGAGAAAAATATTTTATCAATATAAATTTATAAAGTTCATATCTGTACTATAATATTATATAACAGAAAAATCCCTATTCTTAGGAAATACACATTGAAGTATTTAGAGTAGAGTTGTAATATATAACTTACTCTCAAGTGATTCACAAAAAGATATGTGTGTGCATGTGTGTTTAGAAGGGAAACAAATGATAAAGCAAATGGGATACAATGTTAATAATAGATGAATTTAGCTAAAGAATATACAGGTGTTCTTTGACTATTTTTATTTTTGTAACCTTTTGTAAGTTTGAAATTATTCCCAAATAAAATTAAAAATGTTTGGAAATAATTAATTGACTGAAGCAGAATTCACAAATGGTGACCCACAGGCCTCATAAGGATCACAGAAGGGATTCATTGGGCCACCCAGGGATATTTTTTGTTAAATCTGTTGCAAACATTTAAAAATCAGGAGATTTCACATAAAAAGCCAGGCTTGCAGTTTCTCTAGAAACATCAGGAGATCTGAATTCATCAGGCCCCACATTCTCACATTGAAACAATTGACCAGGGCTGGGTGGTTTCCGGCCCCTGTAGACAGGACATGTCCTCTCCGTGTGCACCCAGAGCCAGTAGGGATGTGTTCCTCATTTGCATCACTTGAACAGCCGCTTCGTGCTTCTTAATTGACGCCAGTGATCCAGAGAAACCTTGATGGGGTAAAAATCATAAAAGGAAGCCCAACCCTGCGAGCATGCACATGTGCACATGTGCTGTTGTGCAGGAAAATGCAATCCTGTACCTTTGTCTTTGTTTTGCATGGTCAAGGGACAAAGCTTCCTCCTTATAATCCGCTGCCTCCCAGGACACTACTCAGAGCCACAACTCTAGGTGTGCTACAAGTGAGAGGAAATTCTTTGCAGACTTCTTGCAGTTGAGAAATGCAGCATTTATTTTAGAATGCTCGCCTTCTTGATAAAATGTCTCAGTGTACCAGATAGCCCTAGTCTCTTCTATCAAATTGTCACCATCATCATCTGTCATAAAGCTTCGTTGTTAGGTGCCAGGCAAACTAAGCTATGAAGAACTTAGGTGCCCTGGAGCCTAAATTTGATCTGGGCATATCACAATGGGAAAATTCTACCTTTTTTGTTTCTGTTTCTGGCATAAAGGAGGTTTGTGGGTTACAATACTTTCTCAGAGGAAAATGGATGCTTGTCGCAGAGTTTAGTGTTTCCTAAAGTTGATTTTTCCCCTGCTTGTGCCTTTTCCTGGCAAAGATCCATGCTCAGAGGATGTCTTCATCGGGGTGTGCTGTTCCCCTGAGGTCACTTCTGGGCTGGAGGGTCCTAGACTAGGGACCTCAGCTACCAAATCTTCTTTCCAAATAGTCATTGAGTCAATAGGCTGAGCCCTCTGATCTTGGGCTTCGGCCCTATGAAACTTATTCCTGCAAAGGAGAAGCTAGCCTACTTATAATTATGCGTAAGTCATGCCCAGAGAACCTCTTTTCTTGCTCACATGTGGCCTCTCTCTAAGCCAACTAGGCAGGTGGACTCACTACTTTCCCTCCTACATGGAACATGACTCTGAAGTTTGTAAATCTCCTTGGCAATGTAGGACATGACTCCAGGGATGAGCTGGGACCTGACATCAAGGATTGAGAAAGCCTTCTTGACCAAAAGGGGGAAGAGAGAAATGAGACAAAATAAAGTGTCAGTGACTGAGAGATGTCAAACAGATGCCAGAGGTTATCCTGATGGTTATTCTTATGCATTATATAGCTATTCCTTTTTAGGTTATGGTGTATTGGAGTGGCTAGAGGGAAGTACCTGAAACTATTGAGTTCCAGGAACCTTGATTCTTGAAGACAATTGTATAATGATATAGTTTTTACAATGTGGCTGTGTGAATGTGAAAATCTTGTGTCTTTTGCTCCTTTATCCAGGGTATGGACAGATGAGTAAAACTATAAGGAAAAATAAATAAATAATGGGGTGGGGGCAATAAGGAGTGAAAAAAAAATGGATAAATTGTATACTAGTAGTCAATGAGAGGGAGGGGCAAAGGGTATGGGATGTATGAGGTTTTTCTTTTTCTTTTAATTTATTTTTCGGAGCGATGCAGAGGTTCTAAAAATGATCATGGTGATGAATACACAACTATGTGATAATATTGTGAGCCATTGTATACTGGACTGCAGGTGTGTGAAGAGTTCTTAATAAAAATATTTTTTAAAATAAAAAATAATAAAAAGTAAACAGTCATTGAGGGCAAATACGGAGCTTAATACATCCTGGTTGGTGAAAACAGTGAATTCAGATCCCATCACCCTTCTGACTCTCCAGTGCTTCCATCAAGTGTGGAATACAACTCCATCTCCTTCTTTGGCCACCTAGTCCATTTGTGATCTGACCCCTGCTCATCTTCCAAACTCATTTGTCCCTCTCTTCCCTTCCCACACTAAGCTCCAGGCTCACTGGCTTTTTCAATTTCCTACACACGCGAAGCTTGTTCCTACCGTGGGCACGAGTACTTGCTGTTCTCCTTCGAACACTCTTCTCCAGCCTGTGGCCTGCTGGCTCCCTCTCCTCCTTGGAGCTTTGGGTCCCAGGCCAGCTCCTCCCAGCTCCTTTCCTTAACCACCATCCCCTTCCCTTCACACCCAATTTCCTTTACAGTACGGTGTTATTGTTTTTCATTGCACTTATCTAAAATCACTTTTATTTGTTTATTGTCTACCTCTTTCACATGAATGCAAGCTCCACAAATGCAAGGAGCTCATCTCTTGTTCATCATAGAATCCCCCATGTCCACAGCAAGTGTTTAATAGATGAGTGTCCGCACCTGGGTAGGTGAGACGATTCTAATAATTATGAGGCTCGGGCTTACAGGTGAATGCTGTGGAAAATCAAGTCTATACAGTCTAACTTAGCTCTATCTTTAAGAATGACTTTTGGCCATTTGCTATATCTGGATGCCAATATTAAAATAGAACTGGGGACATGTAAGAGTGAGATTTGACGCTTCGATTTATTTCCTTAAATGTTGTGGTTTTATGAAGCGGCATTGACTGGCTACACACTAGGCAAGACTGCCACCTAGAGGAGACAAGCAACATCACAAATACATTTTCTTTTTTTTTTCTTTAATTGTGTGAGTCAATAGAAAACCAAACTTCCACAACTAGCTATATAACAGACCAGAATATGCTAAGGGAGCATAATTCCCCACAAACAAAGTATTTCTGACGAGGCCCCAAATGCATCCTTTCCATTCTCATGGGCTTCTGCCAAAAGTTGAGATACTGCCTTTGTTTCAGCTACTAAAGAAATCCAAATCAAACAGTAGAGCTGTCTCGCTGTTTCACAAGATAGCACATTCTCCGGACTGCTTTTTCTTAAATTCCACCTGCCCTCCCCAGTCAAGGTACACAGATTATAAAGTAAGTGAAATGGGTGTTAAAGAAAACAATACACCGCTGTCTCAAGTGCTTTTCACCCTGGCTAGATAAAGAATGATATAAAGTCTTCAGAAACACAAACTATTCTGACTGCTGAGACGGTTGCAACTAAGCACAAGAATGACCTGCCTTGAAAAATCTCGGTAGCCTTAGGATCAAGATTTTCCATTGCTGAGTCATGCTGAAGACCGGCAAGGCCAAAGAAAGTTGTGAAAAGTGGCAAGGATAAGGGGGGCAGCAGGGGAAACCATTTACTAAAGAGGCTGGACTATAGGGCTCCTAAGATATCACTCCGGGAAACTGGGCCATTAGCACGGGTGGAAAATGGGTGGTGAGGTGAGCCTGTGGAGGGGAATAACCGTGGCAACCGAACTATCCATTTTCTTATTATTTCCCTTTCTTTGAGACTAAAAACAGATGAAGTGTAATCCATTTCAATCAAGCCTAGCAATGGTTTACATCTTCTATAGCTTTTGTTGGCTTAATGTGTGTGTGTGGGGGGACAGGGGGAATTTGAATAAATACTTTCCTAGCATTAAAAAAAATGTCATATACTTTTTGTTATGATCACGTAGTCTGTGCTCTCTATATCTTAATGCACACAGTATTACTTCTTCTCGCTAAAATATATTTTCTAAGCATAAGTAAGAAATAGTTGTTGAATTCCGAAGCCGGATTTAGATTGCTCTTTGGAACCTGCCACCTCTCAAATGAAGGAACCCTTTTGTCATCCTGAGAGCTCTCAGTTCTATTTACATCTCTTCAATGACAAGCAGCTCACTACTTCCTGATGTTGCAGTCCTGTTAGTAACTAATTGTTGGGATTTCTTTCTCTAGTTTCATTTATTCACACAGCTGACATTTATTTAGTACTTACCTTGTACCAGCATGGTCTGGGCACCAAGGACTTAGTGGAGAGGAAAATGAGTGCAGGCCCTGCATGTAGAGAGCTCACTGTGCTTCCCTGTAACTTTCCCGTCAATATGTGCAAATAGAGACAATAGAGAAAAAGTTTGTCTTTTTGTCTAGTGATTGTCCTCTAAATTTGCAGAAAATCTTTACATTTTTCCTTACCAACACAGCTTGAAGTGTCAACGAGGATTTTTTGCAGCATGCAAGCCAACCCACGAACAAAAGAGGTAGCTCAGAGAATTGAAAGGAGTGAAAGAATCAGGCCTTCAAGGTGCTGCTTTTGTTTCAATTCCAGTTGTTTTCAGTCTTCGGTCCCTCTGATCAAGATTCAGATTTTAGGGAAAGAGTAACAGGTTGGCCCAGCTCAGGTCTCAGGCTTATCCCTTGGCTGGGGTGTCAGCAGAACTTCTTGTTCCCACAGAATGTACTCAGTGAAGCAAAGGGAGTTTCTTCAAAGAAAGATGTGCTGCCAGAAGGAAGAGTGGATGCTGGTGGCAAAACAACAAATGCCCATGACAGTTGCCACTTTAATCACCATCCTTTGGGCAGACAGATCCCTTGAAGACAAGGGTTACAAAGGGAAAACGAGTTCCTTCCTTAGAAATTAACATTTGGCTGCAAGGCCTGGATCAATTTATCTTCTCTTTCTGGTAATAATCCCCAAAGTTGCCTCACCTTTCTCTAGGGACCCTTAGGAAGACCTAAATGACCTTATCCTTGTTGGTGCTACTCAATACTGAGTTAATTTTCCCTGGGAGGCACAGGAGGAGCCTTGCCTGCCTTCCTGCACCCACTGGCAGAATGACAATGAGGACTAAACCTTTCTCTCTGCTCTTACTTTGGAAACCTGCCTACCATGGGTCCATCCCAGACACAAATACAGTCTCAATTCTTGTCTCTCCTTCCAAACAAGCACATTTGCACACCATCCCTCATTGCACCAATTTATCCACGGGCAAAGAATAGAGGACACTGTGAATGTGAATGAACCTAGTTGGTTTTCCAGCCTTTGTTCTTGGGAATCAGGCATCCTTGCTAAAATTGCACACAAGAATACCCTAGATTTTGCTGGGAATTAATGTCAAGACTAAATCTCTGTATATTAATTCTAGAAAGGGGGGAAGATCTCTCTCCAGCATTTTGTTTTCTAGGAGACTAGTGAGATTCTTAGATCATGTCCACAGGCTCCTTGAGTGCTTTGGAATATAATTCACTTGGGCCCAGAGTCATAAGTTCTCTTACAGCTTCCAGGGATGCTTTTCCATTTACATGTCCTATGTGGCTTCCACCTAGTCTAATTTGAATGACAGTCTCCTTGCTAGAGAGAGAACCATTGAATAGATTTGCCTTGGCCTTGCAGACTGTGAGGTATTTACAAGAGTAAGGGCTTTGCAATCAGAAAGACCTTGGTTTAAGCCCTATTCCTGCCTTGACTAGTGGAGTGAACTTGGTCCTGTTATTTACCTCTTCGATGCTTCAATTTTCTTATCTTAAAAAAGAAAAACAGTGATAATTGCGCAGGGTTGTTGGAGAATCACGTCAGTCAATAGGCTGAAATCACACCAGTTATTTTAACAGAGAATTTCCTATAAAGAATGACAAACCAGGTAGGTACCGAAAAGCCAAAAGAGCAGGAAGGAAACGATAAGGAAGTAGCAACTGTAGGGTGCAGCTACATCTTAGGACTGGAGGAATAAATGGAAGAGCTTAGAATTATTCAAGTTTAGACGCTGGGACAAGGGGCCCTGCAAAGCTGAAATCAGACTTCAGACAAGGGGCACCCTACCCAGCAGTGCTACTGCTGCAGAAGCTTGAGGGCTGACCCGTGGTGGGGGCTCAGACCTCCGAGGAAGGGGAGCTAGTTGATGTTGGAGTCCCGGAGGGGCTGCAACGATGCTGGTTCTGCGAGAATTGGAAAAAAAATGTGAACTGGAATCCACTGTGCTGCTAGAACCACCTGCCACTGCCGCCAGGGTGAAGATCCATTGCTAGGGTGGAGCTGACAGGACAGTAAGGAAAAAAGAGAAAGGAAGCAAACCAGGAACATAGTGGTTTTTCCTCCAATTGTGCTGTCTCCCTCTAGTTCCCCCTACCGGCAAAGCCTAAAAGGATCCAGCTGATACAGAGAACTGTGGTTTGCTACGTCCCAGCTGAGTCACAGAGCAGAGCAGAGAATGGGTTTCATGCAATAATTCAATAACTGGCCGCCCCTTCGGTTACTCAGTGCCCACATGCTCCTTACTTTCATGTAATAGATTCCATATGGATTTCCACACAGGATAAACAACTTCCGGCTTCCGCCTAACAAACATAACTTTTTTCATACAAATGAAGCTGTTCTAAACCTCCCCTCTAAAAGGAAGGAACACAAAGTCCCAAAAGCTATAGTACCCATCTCTGGAGGACAGTCATCTTATCTCTGAGCCATGTTACTTATACTCAAATACAGAGTCTGGTCAGAACATTCTAACACTTAAAGACTCAGTTGTCTTGTGTAAAATAATACAATGAAGGAGAAGAGAAAATAAATTAGTTTACATCAAGGGTTGAACAACTAAAATGGACTTCCCCATGGGGTAAATCCAAATTTAAAAATAAAATTTTATTGGAACACAGCCACGCCCATCATTTTCATATCATCTGGGGCTGCCTTTATAAATTACCATGGCAAGTTGGGTAGTTGCTACAGAGATTGTATGGTCCTTGAAGGCTAAAATGTTTATTATCTGGTTCTTTACAGAGAAAGTAATATTTGATTTAGATAGATACACACACATACACATACAATAAAAGGCCCATTCCAAGTTTTCTTTGCTCTCAGCCAGATCTCAGCTGGTCAGAGTTCTTTACCTGGTGAGGGGTCCAGATTTTCATTTAAAAAGTGTCTGAATCCTTGGCAGTTCTACCTTTTTTTTTCCTTTTGTATGCTGTATGGCGGGCACATTTCATTCTTTTTCCATGTGAGTATCCCCTTATTGCAGCGCCATTTGTTGAATTTGTTTGTTTGGTTTGGTTTTTTCATTTGTTTGTTTGGGAAGTGCTTGGGCTAGGAATTGAACCCAGGTCTCCCGCATGACAGGCAAAAATTCTACCACTGAACTACCCTTGCACCCCCATTTCTGCCTATTTTTGCTTGTTGAGGTTTTCCATTAACTTTTTTTTGTATGCTGTATGGTGGGGGTCTCATTTCATTCTTTTTCCATGTGAATATTCCATTATTGCCCCATCACGTGCTGATTTTTTTTTTGGGGGGGTGTAGTGCATGGGCTGGGAATCAAACCCGGGTCTCCCACATGGCAGGTGAGAATTCTACCACTGAACTACCCTTGCAGCCCCTCCATTAACTTTTTATTATTGGCTATGGCAGTCCTAAGATGCATCCCAGAGAATCCCCTGAATTTTAGACATGGTTCTCCCTACCTTCATTGTGTAGTGGCAACCGCAATTCCCCTTGGTAATTAGGTCAGACATTCCAGTCAGGAGAGCAATCCCCTTTGTTGCCGGTGGTTTGACGGTATGAGGACCAGGTGTCAGTCTCATCTTCCAAATCAATGGAATCCAAGCTGTGTCCCCTCAAAGAAGCATTCTCCCCTTTGGAATAAGACCTCCAAGCCAGTACAGATCAACATGGCAGGGACAGGAGGCAAGCATTCTGCAAGGTTTTTGGTATAGTGTGAATGGAGCCACTTCCACATCAACTATTTGACTCATGGACCTATGTATTTTTGGCTATGCAAGAAAGAACACCAAATATTGGTCATTGATTTAAAGTACATGCTGCATCCTGTAAGACAGAATCTTATTCTTTTAGGACATTGCCCTTCAAAGGATGCTGTGACTGAGTTTTCTGTGGGCCATCCACCATTCTATTTGGCCAGACAAACAGGCATCTGGTTACAGGGCCTTTTGTATTACTTAGTCTAAAAGGCAACAGTGCCAGTGACAGACCAGGCAATTCAGCAAATCAGGAGACATTCACTGTGCGCTCTTAGGACCAGAGAAGGAGAACTGCTTAGCCAAAAATCCATGGGATGGTCTCAAGTTGCAACTCTGTCTGGGTGTTCTTTGTACGTCTTGCTTTTCTTTTTCCAGAAAAGGACCTCACATGGATCTTCTCTTCCTGGCCTTCTTCTCACTGCAGTCAAGGGCTTTTCAGCCCAGAAAGAACTTTCTGTGCTGGAACCTGGGAGGCTTCCAAACTTCAGACAAATTTCTTCCTGCGCAACACATGGGCAATGACTTTCTAGACCCCTCCAGACTTTATGACGGGTACATCTTAATTGGCAAAATATTCCTTGGTCACTCAGCCATAGTAGGTGCTATGGGTCTGGAAATGATGTCACTTCTTTTTCTTGGGCACAGCAAGTCCGTCAGGACAGGGCTTGCCTAGAAGACCTGAATGACAGGTCAAATTTTGGGCCAGCTGTGCTCAGCATCGTGTCCATCCCATCCTGTCCTTTAACTTTTAACACAATGTAGTTGACACGAAAGTATATTTTAATCATTTCTGTTAAACTCATACTAGGTGGACATAATTCCAGTAACATCAGGATTTCAATGGCCTCAGTTAATACATGGGATCCAGGAAAGGAACAAACAAGCAAGATTCTGGATAAGCTCAAATACTTAAAATTTTGATTTGTAAATACTTTTTACTCTAATAAGAGCAATAGTGTTTGTATGTCATAAATTCTGAATGTTTTCCCAATTTACAGTTGACCTTTGGTTATTTATAAAAAGGAGTTTTACATTTTTATTTCAGGTTAATTAACTTGACATTTGATCAGATAAAGCTTTACAAAGATCCAAATAATATTTTTTCTATTTCTGCTGATTTCTTGAGTCATTGTGCTGTAAAATTTGGGCAGGGCTGGCAGGAAGCCTAGAGCCAATTCCAGCTGTGCTTCTAACATGTGACCTTAGGCTAAACCTCTCTGACCCTCAATTTCCTCATCTGTAAAATGAAATGAGTAGATAAAATGATTTCAAGATCTTTTCATTTTAAACTTTAAGAAGAAATGAAACTAAGTCATATGATGCCATAAAATTTGGCTGATAAAAGGTAGGGTAGGAAGTAGTCAAGATAATCACAAATTTCTCATTTAAAATCAAACTCTGGTAGAATGATTGCTTGTCATGTGGGAGACCCAAGTTTGATTCCTGGATCATGCACCCCCACCCCCATCCGCACCCAGAAAAAATCAGACTCTGTTGTGGTGGACTGAATTGTGTGCCCTAGTTTGGACATGCTCCTGGTCTTGGTCAGCATTCTCATGGGTATAGACCCATTGCAGAAAAGATCTCTTCAAGATGTTACTGCAGTTAAGGTGTGGTCCAACTGAATCAGGTTGGGTTGTAACCTGGATTACTGGAGTCCTTTATAAATAGAGTGAAAATAATACAGAGAGAGAAGCCACAGAGCAGCAAAAAGATAGAAATCAACAGATTGCAGAGGAGAAAGGAGAAGACATTACCATGTGACAGAAAAGCCAAAGAACCTCAGTGACTACCAGTCAAGCAGAAGATGCTGACCCCAGGAGGAAGGAAGCCTTCTAGTCTCTGAAATGATGAGCCAATAAATTTCTGTTGTTCCACCAACCCATTGTGTGATATTTGTTTTAGCAGCTAGGAAACTAAAACAAGATTTTTTAAATGCTCAAGATAAAGCAACTATTCAATTCATATGAAATAAATATGGTATATCTTATCAGGTATGTCTCACTTTTATTTCTCCAGAGAACTGGCAAAAGATCTCTCCAATATTTACTTGTAGCAGAGAAATGTAATCTAGGTGCTGGCAGCCAGAAATGTTGCTAGTTACTATAAAATCCAAATAGCCTGCCCAAATTACTCTGAAGGGCAGTAGAGCTAGAATTTGTTTGATTCTCTATCTTGTCATGACTGGGTCAGAATGCCTCTTTAAATAATAAACCAGGACTTCCTGTACTCAACACAGTCTAGCTTGAAACATGAGTAAGAGGACAGAACGGGAGAATGGTAAGAAGGGTGTATTAGCTATAGTTCTCTAGAGAAACAGGATCAGTAGGAAATATCCGTAGATAGAACATTTATAAAAGTGACTCACAAAACCATGGGAATATAGAGTCCAATAGGGCAGGCTGCAAGCTGGCAACTCTGATGAAGTTCCTCAACGAACTCTCAAAAGAGGCTGGTTGGACAACCATAGGAATGGAAGAATCCAAAATCCATAGAGCAGGCTGTGAAGCTGACAACTCAGATTGAGGGTCTCGATGAACTCCACAGGAGAGTCTTGCCAGCTGGAGCAGAAAGAGAGCTGTCTCTTCCAAATCCTCCTTAAAAGGCTTCCAGTGATTAGGATTACTGGGTTAAGCATCACTCATTGCAGAGGACACTCCCCTTGGCTGATCACATATGCAATCAGCTGTGGATGGAGCTGATGTAATCATGATTTAAGTCCATGAAATGTACTCATAGCGATAGAC
This sequence comes from Myrmecophaga tridactyla, assembly GCA_004026745.1. Taxonomy (NCBI): domain Eukaryota; kingdom Metazoa; phylum Chordata; class Mammalia; order Pilosa; family Myrmecophagidae; genus Myrmecophaga; species Myrmecophaga tridactyla. The sequence continues at coordinate 6,576 of PVIY010018360.1, read as the reverse complement.
AGGCCAGCACTTGCCCAACCAGACAAATGGGCACAACCACCTGGCCAAGTTGACACATGAACCTGACCATGACAAGGGGAAATTTTTTAAAAGTAATGAATATAGGGTGACTTGTTAGCCTTATGCACATATGGGGATCTGACCCAACACTTCTCTTAGGAGGTTGGACACTCATAAATGTTTCTGGAATGGGAAGGAGAGACTGGCATTAAAAAATGCAGACTATTCATTTTGTTCTGAGTTACTCATTCATGACCAATATATGGATCTAGGGAAGCTGGACACAGAGAGCAATGCAAGAGGCACAGGAGTAACTTGAATGTATTTTGATCATGAGTCCATGTTGTTTGTGAAGGACAGTGTCTGAATCAGACTTTGTCACAGAGGAGCAGGGGCTGGCCAAGGGGACTAAGATGAGATTAGTTTTGAGGGCCTGGGTGAAGATTAAAAAGTCAAAGGTAGCAGACAGGGCCAGCTTCATGAGTGTGCAGACAGGGCAGTCATACTGGGCCCTGTGCCTGGAAGGGCCTGCGCTTGGCTTAATGATCTGTGGCCACCATCTTGAAATTCTCAGAGGTTTTAGTTCTGAATTTGTGTTAAGTAAAGTTTGATGGGGCAATGGGGCATCTACCAGGGTCTTGGAGTCTTAACTCATGAGCAGGATTTCTCATTGTCTTGGCTGCCCACTTCCCCAGCTCTGTCCAGTGACCACTGCTCCCCTCAGCCCTGGCAGGGACCTGCTTGTGGGTGAAGGAAGTGTTAGGGTCAGACATGCCTGTGCTGTGCATGTGCCACCCACCAAGTTGTGTGGCTGGACCCCAGGGGGCCTCTGAGGGTCTGCACTAATCCCTGTGCCTAAGGAAGTGCAATATCAACTAATAAATTTAAAACACCGTCATTAGGATAATGCAAATCAAAACCACAATGAGATACCAATTCACACTCATATAAGGTGGCTAAAATTAAAATTAAAAAAAGCAGAAAATAATAAATGTTGACGGGAGAAACAGGAACATTGACATTGCTGGTGGCATTGTAAAACAGTGCAGCCACTATGGAAATCCATTTAGCAGTTCCTCAGAAAGTTGAAAATAGAATTATCATGTGATCAAACCATCCCATTTTTTGGTATGTGTGCAAAAGAATTTAAAGCAGGGATTCAAATAGGTATTTGTGCACCAATGTTTATTGTTCGTAATAGTCAAAAGGTGGAAGCAACTCAAGTATCTATCAACAGATGAATGGATAAAATATGTTATATACACTCAATGGAATGTTATTCAGCTGTAAATAGGAATGGAATTCTGACACATGCTACAATATGTATGAAACTTGAAGCCACTATGTTGAGTGAAATAAGCCAGACACAAAAAGACAAATATCATATGATCTTGCTTATATGAAATACCTAGAAGAAGCAAATTTCATAGAGGGAGATAGTAGATTATAGTTTACCAGAAGGGGCAGGGCTGGAGGTGGGGAGTGCAGAGTTTCTGTGTGAAGTAATGAAAAAGTTGGGTAATGGATATTGGTGAGGATAGCACAATATTGAAAATGTAATAAATATCACTGAATCGTACACTTGAAAGGGGTTAAAATGGGAAATTTTGGGTTGTATACATTTTATTACAGTAAAAAGGTAAAACAAAAGCACCATGATGAAGAAAGAGAGAGAAAAAGAAAGAAAAAAGCCTTTCAAACAAGAAGACTCACATTTTTATTTTGCACCGGGTCCCCCAAATGAAATAGCTGACCCTGGCAAGAGGGGTAGACAATGGCCGTCAGGAGTGAATGAGGCTGATGGCTAAACACAAGGAAGAGTTAAGGGTGAAGACCAAACCCATGGGGCAAACGTAGTGGCCAGGGCTGGGGCAGTGCAGTTACAAGTTTGAAGTGGGGGAGATAAGGAGAAGTTATAGGAAGTGAAGGAAAGATGCAAGTGTGCCTAGAATATACAAAATCGTAACTTAAAGAGTGATTGTTTTTTTTTCTTGTTTTATGTGTGCATGAGTGTCCATCTGTCTCAAATGGCCAAAAATGAGGCCCAAAAGTATTGACAATGTGCTAAGTCCTTGTTAGCCCTTGAAAGGGGAAATAAAGACAATTACACAATTTGCCTGATCCTGGAGGAGTTCATAGAGGAATGGATTTTTTCAACCCTCATATGGTGAAATGAATGATTATAATTAAAATCCAGTCATCTATTATGCATTTAATGTGAATATAGTTCTTGAAAAAAAGTGATCACTACATCCCATGACATTCCTTTGTGTGTGTTTAATCTGTGGGAGTTGGGGGGTAGGGAAGGGGGACTGGGCCCTTTAACATTCTTTCCTAGATTTGTTGTCTTTAGTGATACAGGAGGGAAACGTTGATAGAGGCTATTGCTCCTGATAATGAAGCCTGGAAGTTAGAAATTGTGTTCTTTCCATTTAGGATGCCCAGACCTGGCAGCAGGACCTGGCAGCAGCTTCTTGCTTAGAAGTTGTGACGTCTTGGCTGAAGCAGGGAATAGGTGCAAATAATATTCTTCACCTCCACTTACTTTTAACAAAATGGAATTTAATTAACCACAATTCGTGATCTTAATTTATTCTTCTGAAACCTTCATAGCTTCAGTGTTGCTACTGCGCAGCAGAGATTTAGTGGTAGGAAAGTTTAAAACTGTACTTTAAAAAAAGAATTTACTTATTGGAATGGGCAAGGGGAGCAGGGGGATTGGAAGGAAGTAAATCTGGTTTGTGTGGAACTCTAAATTGTTATTTATTTAACAAGCATTCCTTTGGTGCTTACTACCGTGCCAGGCACAGTTCTGAGTGCCCTTAAAATACAGATTAATTTAATACTCAATGCACCCAGGATCCAGTAGGCGCAGTGCCATGAGAAAAATGTTTGCATTTTAATTTCTTTTGATATGAACAAAAAAGAATATAATAATAATGAAAACATAACAATGAATCCAGCTTAGATTATATTAATCTTTCTTCCAGTGCAGTCAAAATATAATTTTAGTGTTATTTTATGGAGGAAGGGACCTATGAAGGCAAATGTGATTATGGTCCACAAAAGTCTAATACAGCTCTGATAAGAACTCTATTTTCTTAGTTTCATGGATGAGAAAACGAAAGCACAGTTAAGTGACTTGCCCAATGCTACACAGCCAGAAATTGTCAGAGTAGAAACTCAGATCCAGGCTGATTCCAGTGTTTCATAGAACATTATGCCGAATCAGACTGAGCTATGCTGATACGTTAATCAGTGAAGTACTTCATGTGAATTTTCCAATTGCCAAAAAATTAGCTCTATATGAGCCAAAAACTTGGTTTTAATAATTTTGGAGGACTATCTTCCATAATCCATTATTTACTTCCCCGTTTTACTAAGTAGGTTATCCTGAACATATTCTAATCTCTTTCATGATGACCCAGTATCTGTATCCATAATTAACCTTTATTGAGTATTTTTTATGTATCTGGCACTAAGATTTTTGCACGTATTAATCATCACAACCTTATGAGATAGACAGATTTTATAGATGAGGAAACCAAAGTGAAGTGAGATTATGCTACTTGTCCAGGCTCCCACAGCTATGTGGTGGTAACTGAGCCCAGGTATCCTGGTTCCAGAGTCAACCCTGGTAACCAGGGCATAGTAACAGCTTTGAAATGTGCAATATAGAGTGATCATCTCAGAATCTTCATTCCTACCCCTAATATCTTCATACTAATATGCTACTGTAAGTCTTGTGTCACGACATCTGTCGCCTCTCTCCCGTCAGGCAGTTGGCTCATCATTTTAGCTGTGCTTTGTTTCCAGTACTTACATTCATTCATTCGATAAATCTATTAAGCACCTACTATATGCAGGTGTTGTGTTTATTTTGCTCCTCCAAACTGCTTTAATTGAAGAACCAGAGGGCCTGGTTTCTCAGCATTACATGTCAAGTAGTGTCGGTCTATGCTGTGTGGAGAGGGGCCTGTGTAACAAACCTTGTAGCCTCTGTGATCTGCCCTTGTGAGGGTGATTTTGGATTCTCTGAGGGCTTCTACTGGTAACTTTCATTGATTTCTTGGTTCTCAGCTGAGTTTTCAAAAGTGAGTACTGCTACGTGACACAGCAGATGTTCCTATATGTAAGGGGAAAATACTTGGCATGACCCTGTAATTTAGCAAGTGGCTTGGTAACATTCATTCGCCTGGTGAACCACTATCTTCACGGTCTCTAATGAACAGTGTGACAAATGATTTAGGTGGAAAATAAGACTCCACTGGGCTATTCTGATTATTCTTCCCTTAAGGCTTAATCTTGAATACTTGGCCTGAAGTTGGGTGGACTTCATTTTCCTACCAAAATATCTGCCTTCCACTTGTTTTGTTTTCTCTTAATCAACACCAAACTTTATTATTGATTCAAAAGTATTGGCAAACATCAGGTATGTATTAAATATTATTTTCCTGGAGGTGTCATCATCATTTGACACAGCTCCACGAAGTGTCCATTTTCTTCTACCTTAGGATGTGTTTTGACTATAGAATAACAAATGGGTTTTTAATAATGTATTGGAAGCATCACTCATGAAAGGAAGCCAGTTGAGGGGTAAGAATATGTCTGATTTATAACCTGGTAATTACATGACTGTTCATCATTTTTAATCTAGCCATAACACTCCACTTGTTTTTATGTTGAAAAAAAAACCTGGCATGCCCCAACACAGACTCAGAGCCCCTTGACAAAGACTGGGAGACTTATTCATTACAAGCACTTAAGGAAATCTCTGTCCAATCTTTAGCTGGCCAGACTTCAGTGGCCACATGGGACAAAGAATAGTGACTTTACTGAAGTAGTTGAGAAAAGACACCAAATAAACAAACAATAACAATGCAATAACGAATCACAGGGAAGGGGTAGACTCTGATTTCCAGAATTGCCACATTATAGCATTCAAAATGTCCACTTTTTGACAAAAATTACAAATTTTTGACAAAAATTACAAATGCACAGGAAAAAGAACCATTAATGGAAACTGTACCTGAGGAAGCCCATATGTTGGAATTACTAGACAAAGACATTAAATTGACTATTGGCCCATAAGTACATGAAAAGGTGCTTAATATCATTAATCATTAAAGAAAGGCAAATCAGAACCAAAAATGAAAAATCAGTATGAAAGCATATGTTCATAAAAACATATGTAGGACAGGCCACGGTGGCTCAGCAGGCAGAGTTCTCCCCTGCCTTGCTGGAGACCAGAGTTTGTTTCCCGGTGCCTGCCCATCCAGAAAAAAAAAAGACTTGTATGTGAATATTCACAGCAGTTGTTTTGTAATAGTTTCAAATTGGGAAAAGACTTGTATATGAATATTCACAGCGGTTGTTTTGTAATAGTTCCAAATTGGGAACAATTTAAATGTTCATTAACAGGTGAATGCACCCACAGATTGGGATACAGCCATACAATGGAATGCTACTCAGCCATAATAAGAAATGAATGATTGATATACATTATGACACAGAGGAATCTCAAGATAATTATACTGAAAGAAAGAAACCAGGCAACAAAGAGTACATACTGTATAATTCCAACAACAGTGTTTTCCACAATCTTCTGGTTTCTTTGAATAGACTTTCCTATTTCTGCTTAATAGGATAAATCATTTTAAATGCTTTCTGGAAGGATGAAAAGATAGCAAATTAGGACTGAACATATGTATAAATTGATATTTTATTATATTTATTTATATTTAAAAGGAATGGACATCAGTTAATTAATCATTACAAGTTGCTATTTTTGTGTATGAACCCTGAACTTGAAAGACAAGTGTGAACTTTGCAGTACTGGTGGTTCTATCTAAAATGGAAAGCTCTTACTTTTTTAATCTGAAAGACTAATAAAGGGTGATTTAAAAAAAATGCAAATCTCAAATTACTTTAGTCACAGAAATATAAGTAAAGATTTAAAATAATACATGAAATTATTAAGCAACACTGTAATACAGCTTTTGAGAACATCAGATAGATCAATTTGCACTTGCACTGTGACAACCCCATTCTGAATTTCACTGAAGTGACTTCTTGTCTAGTCACTGGTTTATAGCTGAATCTGTGTGTCACGCAGATCATAGGACACAAATTTGTCCTTTTTAAAAATAAGAAATAAAATAATTAGCCTTGTTCTGATGGTGAACATGGAGAAGCTATTCTGTAGTTGTTGGGTGGAGTGTTCTATAAATGTCAATTGGGTCAAGGTTGTTGATAGTTCTGTTCAGATCTCCTAAGTTCTTACTGATATTCTGCAGAAGTATCAAAAACTCAACTGCAACTTTGGATTGGTCTCTTTTTCCTTTCAGTGCTATCAGGTTTTGCTTCAGGAATTTTGGGTCTCTATTATTAGAGTCATACACATTTAGGATTATTATATCTTCTTGAAGATTTGACCCTTTTATTACAAAATGTCTTTCTTTATCTCTGGTAATATTTCTTGTGTGGAAGTCTACTTTAATTGATACTAATGCAGCCTTATTAGGGCAGATCTAGAGCAGTGTTTACTTAAAGCTAACTTAGCCCTACTTCTAAGGA